>QPMI01000627.1:0-215076 GCA_004431415.1 Cyanophora paradoxa
CGGGCGGGGCCGGGGGCGCGCCATCTCGCCGAGGAAGTCCTGCGCCTCCAGCTTCGAGGAGCTGCTGTCCACGTCTGCCGCCCCGTCGGCCCCCGCCCCCGGCCCCCGCGGCGCCCCGCCTCGCCCGGCCCCACCGTAGAGGGCGAAGCGCAGCTCCTGGCGCTGCTCGAACTGCGGCGCGGCGTCAGGCGGTCGCCGGCGCTCGAGCGCCGCCCCGGCGCACGAAGTAGTCGATCTCGAACTGCGGGGGGCAAGGACGGTGAGGCGCTGTTCGGCGACGCGGGGAGTGTCAGCGCGGAGGCCCACGCACCGTCCTCACGAACTTGGGGGCGAGGGTGTTTCTGTGCGGGGCGGCGTGGGCCGGCGCGGCGCACGGGGCTCCGCGGGGGAGCGCACTTTATCTGCTCGGTGCGGCCGACCTCCACCCAGGACGCGTTCTTCATCTGCACGCGGCTGAACAGCACGCACATCGGGTCGCTCTTGCTCGTCACATCCTTGTTCAGCAGCCCGCTGCGCGAGAGCGCGGGCGTGAGGGGGGGCATTGAACACTCTAGGGCAACCCCGAGGCCCCACCGGCCTCAGCGCAGGGGCATAGTGTACGTGTCTACTGCGCGTGCCGCACGGGTTCCGAACGCGTGCGGCGCACCTGCAGGAGACGGAGAGCTGGACGCGCTGGGAGAGCACGGGGGCAGGCGCCTGGGCCATCGCCATCGCTAGCTCGGAGCTGCCGCTGCGAGTCGGCTGGCAGCCTGCCCAGGAACGGACGGCGAATGCGGCCGTACGAGGTCTGCGTTCTCCGGACGTGGGCGGTTGAAACGCGTCACACTGCAGACAGCCCGGTAAACGAGGGCGACGGGCAGCAGCGTACCGTAGTCTAGGGCAACGTACGGTTCAAATTCGCTCGAACCTGCGCGCCGGGCGGGTGTCGGAGGCGCGACGAACGTGAGGCCTCAACGACGGCGAGCGCAGGCGGCCTTCGAGATTCCTCGCTGCCGCGCACCTGCTACCGGTAAAGAGAAGAGTGCTCGGCGAGATTCGGGAGTCGGGATGCCTCCAGAGCTCAAACCCGAGATTCCTGTACCCACTGCCGCGCTGCTTCATCGAGATGGCCGGCTCTGCCGACCTCTCTGGCGCGTTCGATGAGGTGCTCGGGGAGGGCAAGATGCGGCGCATACGCTGGGTCGTACCCCACGCGGCCGCGGGGCTCTCTTCCCAGTTCACGAGCACACTCCTGATCAGCGGGACGTACGAGGAAGAGGTGCGCGTGCCTCCAGATGCTTCCTTGCGAAGCTCTCCGACCGCCGCCGCCGCGCAGAGGAACCAGCTAGCGCTCTGGAACTTCAAAATAGTCGGCGGCCAGCGGCGCGGCGCGGCGGCGCTCACCGATACAGCTATGCGAGACATCGAGAAGCTTGGACACCTCAGCCACCGCGGCGATGTCGAGGACGTGAAGGTTCGGACGCGCAGCGCGGCCCCGCTCGCGCGAGCCGGCGAGCCGACGGGCCGCGCCGCAGTCGCTCAGCAGGCCCGAGGGGATGTACGCGTGCGTCGCCTCGAGCCTCGGCGAGGTCGGGCTGTACGCTGTGCAGCCCCCGCGGGACTCGCTCGACGGTGCCCCGGCAGCCCTGCCCGCGGCCGGCGCAGCGCCCCTCGTGCCGGCCGACGCCGGCTACAGATACGCCGGCGCTCCTGCTGGGTCGCTCGTGGAGCGACCTGCACCGGGGCCCGTGCGCGACGCTCGACGTGGACCCGGACGAAGGGACGGAGATGGCGAGCGGCGGGCAGGACGGGCGCCTCGTCGTCACCAGCCTCCTCGGGCCCGCCGTCTCCTCCATTGGTGCGCCCCGGCCCGCGCCGCACGCGCCGCGCGCGTTCCCGCCGCGGCACTGAGGCCTCGGGGCAGAGAATGCGGACCCGCTCTCGGTGCACTGCGTGCGCTACGCTTCGCGGGCGACGGCCTACACGGCCGGCTCCTTCCTGCGCCTCTGGGACCTGCGCTCGCCGGAGTCCGCCGGCCCCATCTTCTCTCTGCCCCCGTGCGCCCCCTCGCGCCCTCCCCTCGCCTCCGCGGCGGCCGCCCCGGCTCACGGCGGGGCAGCCCGACGGATCTCTCTCTCGTCGAGTGCCTCGCCGTCCACCCCGTCCGCAGTGCGCCCCGCCCGCCCCAGGCCGCCCCGCCCCGCCCGCCTGACGCGCCGAGCGCCGCAGGGAGCGAGCTCGTGGCGGTGCGCGCCGGCCGGCGCGAGGGGTGGCGTGCGCCGGCGGGCGGGGGCCGCTCACTGCGGGGCGGGCGCAGGCGGGGAGCTCGTCGGGGGACCTGGCGGTGTGGACGCGCGGCAGCCCCGCGCGCCCCTCGTCCACGCCCTCGCCCACAACGGCGACAGTGCGGCCCGCCCGCCCACGCCCCCTGCGCCCCCGCCCTCACCGAGGCCCCGCCGCAGTATGGGACGTCCAGTTCCACCCGGCGCGGCCCGACCTCCTGCTCACCTGCGGCGAGGCGCGCCGGGCCCCGCCCCACGCCCTCGCGCCCGCTGAGGCGGGGCTGCCGCAGGACGGGGCGGCGCTCGCGGTGGAGTGGAGTGCGGAGCTGGCGACCGTCGAGACGCCGCCGTGCGAGCGGGTGCGGCCGGCGCCCCGGGGCCCCGTCCCGCGGCGGGGGGGCGGGGCCGAGCGGGGGGCGCAGCTCTTCACGAACGAGTTCGGCGTCAACTCGATCGACGTGCACCCCGACACGCAGGCGCGCTCCGGGGACCCCAGCCAGGGGCCGCCCCGCCGCTCACCCCGCCCCCGCAGGCCGTCGTCTGCTCGACCGACTCCGAGGCGCTCCGCTTCCGCTTCCCCATCCTCCCCTCCTAGCGCCAGCCCGCGCGCCGCGCACTGCAGCTCCGCCAGAATAGATCCCGCCAGGCTCGAAGTGCCCGTTGCATGCACGTTGCGCACGACAGTGCGGCCCCAGATCACCGCGGCAGCTACACCTTACGTGCACCACATGCTAGACTCCAGCTGCAGCCGCTAGAGTGGCCTCGCCGCTTCTCCCCCTCTACCCCCTCTCAGTTCAGGGAAAAGGCGTCCGGCGAGCGAGCTGGTTAGCCATGTCGGCGTTCGCTGTCCCGATCGCTGCGTCGTCCATCCAGCTTCATAATTCGCCTGTGCTACCAGCGGCGGAGGTCCGCGCACGCGGCGCGATCCGATCGGCCTCGGCTGCGCCGCGGCGTTCGTTCCAGATCGGAGGCGCCTCGTGCAACTCTTGCAGCGGATCGGCGTTCGCAGAGAACCGCCGCGCGTTCTTCGCGGGCCAGACCGGCCTCGCGTCCCTTGCCGCACCCGTAGCTGCGCCGTTCCTGGCTGGCCGCGCCGCCCGTACGGCCGCGATGGCCTCCGCGGACGCCGACACGAAGATGATCGACGGCGGCGTCACTGCCCCGAAGGGCTTCCGCGCGGCGGGCATCATCGCCGGCTTGAAGGCCTCGGGCAAGGAGGACATGGCGCTGATCGTCTCCGACGTCGACGCGGTAGCGGGCGGCGTCTTCACGACGTGCCGCGTCTGCGCCGCCCCCGTCACCTACGATCGGGAGACGATCAAGAAGAACCCGTCCAAGATCCGCGCCGTGCTCGTCAACAGCGGGCAGGCGAACGCGGCGACGGGGGACCAGGGCTGGGCGGACGCCGTGCGCACGGCGGAGCTGCTGGGGAAGGCGATGGGCGTCCCCTCGGACGCCTGCCTCGTCGCCTCGACGGGCGTCATCGGGCAGCGCATCAAGGCCCGCCCTGCGCCCCGTGGCGGCCGGCGCGCGCCTGAGCGCCCGCGCAGATGGACAAGCTGGAGGAGGGCATCCCGAAGATCGTGGCGGCCCTCGGCTCGAGCGCCGAGTCCGCGATGAACGCCGCGAAGGCGCGCCCCCGCGCAGCCCCGCGCCCCGCGCCAGCGCCCGAGCGCCGCGCAGGCGATCTGCACGACCGACCTCGTGACGAAGACCATCGCCTTCGAGACGGTCCTCTCGACGGGCAAGACCGTCCGCGTGGGCGGCATGTGCAAGGGCGCGCCCCCGCCCCGCCCCGCGCGGTCGCGCCGGGGGCGCTTGCGAGGGGGCGGGCAGGGAGCGGGATGATCCACCCGAACATGGCGACCATGCTCGCCTTCATCACCTGCGACGCCAAGGCACCCGCCCCCGCCCCGCCCCCTGCCGCCCCGCCCCGCCCCTGACCGTCCCCCGCCCCGCAGGTGGACCCCGGCCTCTGGCAGGCCATCGTCTCGCGCGCCGCGGACAAGAGCTTCAACCAGGCGCGCGCCGGGGCCGCGCAGGGGCCGCGCCGCCCCGGGGCGAGCGGGGCGGGGGCAGGTGACCGTGGACGGGGACACCTCGACGAACGACACCCTGCTCGGCTTCGCCAACGGGCAGGCCGACCCCAGCGGGCCCGCCATCTCCGACCCCGCCAGCGCCGACGCCGTGCGCCTTCCAAGCGCCCGCCCGGGGGGCCCGGCGGCGGCTGAGGGGCGGGGGCGGGGCAGGTGAAGCTGGAGGGGATCGTGACGACGATCTGCCAGTACCTGGCGCGCTGCATCGCCCGCGACGGCGAGGGCGCCACCGTCCTCTTCGAGGCGCCGCCCCGCCCCCGCGCCCCGCGCCCCGCGCCCCCCGACGGGGCCCCGCGGGGCAGGTGACCGTCTCGGGGGCGCCGAGCGACGCCGACGCCCGCGCCATCGCCCGCACCATCGTCGGCTCCAGCCTCACCAAGGCCGCCATCTATGGGTGCCCCGCCCCGACGCGCCCCCTCTCCCGCCGCGCGGCCTGACGGGCGCCGGCGCAGGTGCGACCCGAACTGGGGCCGCATCGCGGCGGCGGCGGGCGGGCCGGCGTCGAGTTCGACCCGGCGGCCCTCCGCATCGAGGTGCGCGCCCGCCCGCGCGCCCCGCCCAAGCCGGCGCGCGCGCGCACGGACGGCCGGCCTCAGCTCGGCGAGTTCGTGATGATGGACAAGGGCCAGCCCCTCCCCTACGACCGCGCCGGTGGGCCCCGCCCCCACGCCCTGCCGCCCGCCGCCGCCGCCCGGGCCGAGCGCGGGGGCGGCAGCGGCGTCGGCGTACATGAAGGCGGCCAAGGCGGGGGCCTACCTCAAGGAGGACACCGTCGCCGTCAAGGCCCGCCCCGCCCCGCCCCGCCCCCCGGGTCGCCCCCGGCGAGCCCCGCGCAGGTCTCGGTGGGGTCGGGCCCGGGCTACGGGCAGGCCTTCGGCTGCGACCTTTCCTACGACTACGTCAAGATCAACGCCGAGTACACCACCTAGGCGCCCGCCGGCTCTCCCCGCACGCCTTCGATCGCATCCTGCGCCTCGGCCCCTGGCCTACGCCCGCCTGTAATTTTGCCACGGACGGACATGCAAGAACACCGCACTCCGGGGCGGGGCTTCGGTTGCGCATGCATAATGCATATTATGATCCAACTGTGTCGGGACTAGGGGCTACGGCACAGCGGGAGGACCACTAACCATCAATCAAGGAAACACAGCAACGCCAAATCGCGGCTATGCTGCAGCCGGGTGACCGGAAAACGGGAAAGGGGAGAAGCACGAGACGGCAGATCGGCCGGTCGGGCTGACGGGTCGCGATGGTCGGAGGAAGGGGGCTGAGGAGGGGGGCGGAATTTGAAAGCGGAGCGGCGATGAGGGAAGGCGAGTGGGCGCGGAGCGGGGGGACGGGGAAGGGGACGACTAAGGGGCCGGCGGCCGGTCGGGTCATTTCACTCGCTTGCGTACGGAAGAGGCGAGCCATTCTAGCCCCTCGTTGACGCCTGCGCCGAGCGCGACATCAGAGACGCGGTCGGGGGGGCTCGGGGCGGGGCGCCGACCCTGCCCGCTGACGACGCTGGTGCCCAGGACGAGGTAGGGGCGCGTCTTGGGCAGCGAGGGGGCGAGCAGCCTCTCTATTTCCGCCACCGGCTGCGCCTCGGGCAGGTCCTGCTTGTTCGCCATCACGAGGAGCACCTGCGACGCACGCCCCGCTCAGCGGCGCGCCGGCCGCGGGCCGCGCTGCGGGGCGCCGGCGCACGGCGCGCGACGTCTGCGGGTTCGCGACAACAGCGTTCAGTTCCCGGATCGCCTCGTCCATGCGCGCCTGGTCATGGCTGTCCACCACGAATATGACGCCTGCGCCGCCGCCGCTCAGGAACCGCGGCGTACGCGCAGCGACGGGGCCGGGACGATTGCGCGGGCGTCCAGAGGCACGGACGAAAGCATACGCACCATCGGCTTCTTTGTAGTAGTGCTGCAAGAGGAAGAGCGACGTCAATCTCGGATGAATCAGCGGTGGGGGCGGAAAGACGCACTTTCCACAGATCCCGCAGCCTCTGCTGGCCTCCCAAGTCCCATATGTCGAATTGAATGTTCTTGAACTGCACCGACTCCACTGCGCAGCGACCAGCGGGCAAGCGCCCGCACACGTTAGCTGCGGACGCCCAGGGAGGGCGCCACGTTTGCGGCCCGGAAAGCTTCTCTTGGCAGTCGCCAGTTTGCAAGCTAGTCTGAGAGGCGCGGGTGGCCTCGGGGATGCATATGAGGGTCGCGCAATCCGCCCCATCAACGGGCGGCAAACAGGTCCGCCGCCGCGTCGCGCGCTTTGTTACGCACTGTTGTATCCCACGGTAGGTATCGTGCTAATGGCCTTGTCCAGTTTCAGCCTGTAGAGGAGGCTGGTTTTGCCGCTACTGTCCAGCCCGACTGTGTTGAGGCGCGGTGAGAACGTTGCGTCGCTCGGAATGCGACCGCAAAAGCTCACCAACACAAATTCTGTACGCTTTCTTCCCTCCCAGCAGCTTGCTGAGGGATTTGCCCATGGCGCTCGCCGATCCAACGCCTCGCGAGCCCTTGCTGGCGCCTCGCTACTACACTTGATGAAGCCGCTCGCTGCCTTGTAGCGCTCCAATGCCGATCGCTGCCCTCAGGCTGTCGCCTCAAATTCACGCGTATACCCGGGCGGACGCGAGTGCCGGTAGCTGAGATTGCGAGTCTCGCGCCTCGCAAGCAGTTTTCTCAACTTCTGTACTGCACGCATGCGTCGGAGCCGCGTGCATTTGCCCGCTGCCGCCAAATTTGATCCGACATCATGATCAAGGTTTCCAGGCTTCATACGTCTTTGCGAATTGGCTTCGAATCCGGGGCCTTTCATACGGTCCGTCGAAAATTCGGCGTGCGCAAGCTGTGATGGGATGGCGCCCGGTGCCATGGCCACGTACGCGTTGGCGTGCCTCGGCCGTGCCCGGCCCGCGGCAGCGCACGCGCGCGACGAGTAGCTAGCGCTCGCAACTGGACGCGCCGCGGCGAGCTCTGTCTGATAGGCACTGCTAGCTAGACCGTCGGACGTCGACAAGTGCTAGCGTATCCGGTCCAGGACTGCAGCAGCTGGAATTCGAATCATCTGTACACATTGCACGGCTACTTTCTGCGGGCTCACGGTCGCCGGTCATGCACTCGATCGAATGTCGATTGCATAGAAAGAAACAGCACGTGTTACAACAGACACCGGAATAGCAGGGGGCCCTCACTGCACAAGCGCGGGTTGCGCGGCCCGGTGCGCCCGGGGGAGGATGATGGCAGGCCGATCCAGGACGCGAGCCCCCTACTCATCCATATCGGCCGCGAGGACTTTCGGGACGCGGACAAAGGGGCCCTCGGTCTCCGGGAAGATGGCCTGCAGCGCCTCCCGCTCCTCGAAGGGCCGCACCTCGTCATTCTCCGAGAGGACGTTCTCCAGGCCCGCCCCGCCTGCGCCCCGTCGTGCCGTCAGCCGCGGGACAGGGCGATGCGGGCACCCGAGCCGGGGCAGCGGAGAGGGCGGCAGGCCACACCGTCCGCGCCGGCGCCATCGGCGAAGCACATGGGCACGACGTTCTCCGTGTCCAGCTCGTCCATCTTGCTGACGAACGCCAGGATCTTTTGCAGCTGCGGCGTGAGCTGCTTGATCTCCTCCTCGCTAAGGTTCAGACGTGCGAGCTCCGCCACGTTCTCCACTGTCGCCCGGTCGATCTGCCCCGTGGAAGAATCTAGCTAAGCGCCGCGGTGCGAGGCGGCGAGCGGCCACGCGCACCTCGCTCTTGGCGTCACACCGCACCTCGAAGGAAGAGCCGCCGTTCACCGGGCGATGCAGCAGGCCCGCTGCGGCGAACTTGACACGGCGGCCGGCGACGGAGGCCGCGAAGGAGCGCAGCTCGCCCGCCCGGCTCGACTCCGCGCGCGCCTGTGAGCAGCACGCAGTGCCGCGAGGCACGGCTGCGATCGGGCGGCGTGAGATTCGCATCGCTGGCCAGAAATACCGCTAGGAGTGGACTGGATAGAGCCATTTCGCGCACCGATTGCCGCATGCGGCGTCTGGAGGGCGACGCTCACGGCGAAGCTGGCCATCGTTTGCACGTGAGCTGTACCCCAGAGCCGACCTCGCAGCGCTCGTCTGGGCCCGCTGGGCCACCCGTAGGCTGCATTTTCGGATAAAGTAGCGAGGTATTGTGCACTGGGAGTGTGTTTTGGGGCCGCGACGTCGGATGGCCCGCGTGGGGCTAGCGCTCGGATGGTTGCTGGGGCTCCTCTTGACGTCCCTTTCGCCGCCTCCTGCGGCGGCCGACGTCTACGCGCCGCCGGGGGATCTGCGCCCCATCCTTGTGACCGCCCCGACCGAACAGCAGCTGCCCTGCACCGCGAACCTGGTCGGCTCGATCCAGCGGGCGTCTTCGACGGCGCGCATGCTCGTTCTGGATCGGGGCCTGTCAACGGACGCGCGGGAGGCGCTTCGCCGGCTCGACGGCGTGCAGGTGATCGATGCCCCCGGGCTCGACCTGCACCCAGCCATCGTCGTGGAGCGGGCGCTGGAGCACGCGGTCTCGGTGGTGTACGTGGACGCGTGCCTTGAGGTCGTGGATGCGGGGGCGCTGCGGGAGCTTTACGAGGCGGTGCAGGCGCGCGGCTGGTTCTGGCCCGCCGTCGAGGTACCCTACCTGCAGCCGACGACCTGGTGCTCCGACGCCATCATCGTGCGCCGCCCCGCGCCCGCGTGCCGCGCCCGCCACCGCCCCGCGAGCCGGTCCGCAGGGCGTGCGGCGGGGCTCGTGGGGCCACACGGGCGTCGTGCGCGGCGTGGCGGCGTGCCGCGCGAACGCGACGTGCTGGGGCGAGATGGCCCACGCCGGCGAGGAAGCACAGCGCCTCTACACCCTCACCCTCCACGCCGTCCGGTCCACGCGCCCCGCTTCCCGGCCCGGGCCCTCCCTCCCTCGCCTCGGCTGATTCGCGGGCCGGCACAGCTCGGGCTGCCCTGCGCGCGGGACCCGCGCCTGGCGGTGCGGCTCGCGTCGCCGGCCCGGCGCAGGGGACGCCGCTGCTCGTGGTGGCGCGCGACCCGGCGGGCCCGAGGTCGCGGCGGGGCGGGGCGCGCCCGGCCCGCAAGGCCCTCGCCATCGTCCTGCCCCTCGTCGCGCGCGACCCCAAGAAGGTCGCCCCGCTCCGCCCCTCCCGGCCGGCCCCGCCGACGCGGTGCCGGCAGGCGTGGGACGCGCTGCGGGTGTGGCGCTGGCCCCGAACCAGCCCTGCTCCGAGGGGAGCAGACCGGCGCGCCGCGTCCCCGCCCCCCTTCGCCCACCCGCCGGCGTGACGCCGGGCAGGCGCCGACGGGGACCTGGTGCTGGCGTGCGTGGGGCCGTGCGGGCCGGAGGAGCGGCAGGCGGCCCTCGCGCAGGCCAACGGCCTCCGCTGCTTCCGCGAGCTCCAGTTCTTCCAGGCGCCCGCCCCGCCCGCCCCGCCCGCCCCGCCCGCCGGCGTCCGAGCGAGCCCCTTTGGCAGGCCGCCAGCGAGGACGGCCTCTACGACCCGCCGGAGCTGCTGAGGCGAGGCCCCGCCCCCTCTCCTCCCTCGCCGCGCCAGCCCGGCGCCGGCGAGGGCCGTGCGCGCAGGCAGCTGCTGGCGAGCGAGGAGCTGGCGGCGTGGTACAGCCACCTCTTCCTCTTCGGGCCCGAGGTCCGCCCCGCGCGCACCGCCCCCGCGCGCACCGCCCCCGCTCCGCGCCGCTGTCGACGCCGCCGGCGCGCCCGCGCCGCCGCAGCTGCGCGTGGTGCGGCGGAACTGGCTGGACGCGATGCGGCACGCCGTCCTCGCCGCGGGCCCCTTCTGGGCCCTCGCCTCCCCCTTCGACGACGGCGTGCCCCCCGGGGAGCCCGACCCCGCAGACGGCCGCCCCGGGGCCGCCCGCTACGCCGACGGCCACGCGCTCTACTCCCTGGGGGAGCCCTTCCGCTCGTACCTCGCGGGGGCGGGCCTGCTGGAGCGGGGCGGGCCCCTCTTCGAGGCGACCTTCGTGCGGGACAGCGGCCCCGCGCTGCTCCTCCGGGAGGCGGCCCTCCTGGGCCGCTGGCCCGCCCCCGCCGCCGTGCGCGCCATGTTCCGCTACGCGCCCCTCGTCCGCTCCGCCCTCTACACGGAGGAGGCCGCCGCGGGGCTCGGCGTGGCGGCCCCCGGGGCCCACGGCGCGCCCTCCCTCGCCGCCTGGCCGGGGCCCCACGACGACGGCGCCTACCTCCTCTCCGTCGCCCGCCGCCCCGACGAGGCGGCAGGGCGGCGGGGCCGGCCCCGCGCAGCCCCAGGCGCCGCCGGCGGCGAGCGCGGCGCTGGCGGCGCTCGTGCGGCGGGCGGAGCGGCTGCGGGAGGCGCAGTGGGAGCAGAGCGGGCGGGACGAGGCGGCGGCGGCGGCGGCGGTCGCGGGGCGGCAGTTCCCGGCGGGCGGGTGCGGCCCGCAGACGCGCGCCCTCGTCTTTGCCCTCTCCAAGTTCTACGGAGGCCTCGGCGCCGTCCTCCAGGCGCGCCATCGCCCCCGCGCCCCCGCCCCAGATCGACGCCGACGCCGACGCCGGGGCAGTGGCTGGTGGCCGGCCTGCAATACGCGGCCGCCTCCAACCGCACCCTCGTCATCCTCGAGGAGGCGGACTCCTGGGTGCGCCCCGCGCGCGCCCCGTGGCCCGCCGGCGCCTTCGCTGAGGGCGCCCTGCCGCGCGCGCAGGTGTGGGCGCCCCCCGAGCGGTGCGGGGCGGGGCGCACCTGGTCGTGCTACTTCGAGCCCGTCTCCTCCTGCTCCGCCCGCGACGTCTGGCCCTCCGGCGTCGAGGCCCGCCCGCACCGCCCTCCGCGCCCCGCTCCGCGCTCCCAGCCCCGGGCGCGAGGCGGGGCCGCAGGTGCCGCTGAGCGACGCGACCGAGGGGAGCGCGTCGTGCACCTCGCCCTCGAGTGGGGCGACCCCGCCCGCAGGCCCGCCCCGCCCGCCCGCACCGCCCCGCCCGCCCCGCCCAGCGAACCGATGGGCCCAGGAGCTGCCGCCCGAGGCGACGGCGGCGTGCGCGCCGCGCTCCCTCAAGTGGTGCCGGTGCGGGCCCCGCCCGCCCCGCCCGCGCCGCCCCGCCCACGCCACCGCGCCCAGCTACGGCCTCCACGTCCCCCCGAGTTCGAGCACCGCGGCGCCCTCTGGTGGAAGGTCCGCTTCCGCGGGGCGCGCCGGCGGGGCGGGGCGGGGGCCGAGGCGCGGGGCGCGCAGGCGCAGCTGGCGGCGTTCGCCTTCCGACCGCTGGAGGCGGTGTGGCGGGCCGGCGACGAGGCGCGGGCGGCGCTGGCGTGGGGCGCCCTGCCCCTCCACCGCGCCGCCTGCCTGCACGTCCGCCGCGGCGACAAGATCCGCGGGCCCCTCCAGGCGCCCGCCCGCCCCGCCCGCCCCTACACGCCCCGCCCGCCGCCCGCGCTGAGGCCCGCTCTTTAGGAGGCCTTCCCCATCTCCCTCGCCGACTACGCGGCTGCCGTGCGGGGCCTCGGCGGGCGCGCCCCCCGCCCCGCCCCACCACACGCCGGCGGGGCCGACCAATACCCTGCGCAGGGCCGTGAGCCACATCTTCCTGGCGACGGACGACCCGGGCGTCGTGGGGGAGGTGCGGGTCGGCGCCAGTGGCCCACGTATGCCCCCGGGCCTCAGAAGGCGCGCGCCGGGGACAGATGGCAGGCCTGCTGCCCAACCACACGCTCCTCGTCGACCGCGGCGAGCGCCGCTCCGACGGTGCCGTCCTCAAGGTGCCCCCGACCCCCTCTCTGCCATGCGCGGAACCATTTCCAAGTGGCGGGGCCCTGCAGATCTGGGGCGGGGACCCGAACCCCGGGGGAACGGGCGCCGCGAAAGTAGACCCCGTCTACGAGATCGCGACGGCGGTCAAGGCGCGCCGCTCCCGCTCCCGCTGCCGCTGCCGCTGCCGCGAAGTCGCCTCTGAGAGCGGGGACCTGCGCAGAACCTGCAGCTTCTCTCCGAGTGCAGCTACTTCGTGGGAACCTTCTCCTCCCAGTTCTCCCGCTTCGCCTACTTCCTCAAGGCACGCCCCGCCCCCCGCCGCCCCCTGCCCCGCTCGTCTCGACCCCGCGCTGCGCGGCCCCGGCGCAGGTGGCGCGCGGGTCGCCCCACGCCCTCTCCCTCGACGACCCCATCCTCGCCCGCCTCCCCTGACCCCACCCGCGCCCAGCCCCACTCCGACAGTCTGGGATCATACATGGCAATACATAGCGAACCGTTCCGCGGGTCGCACCGCTATAAATTACTCACTGTGGGGAGGGCCCCGCTCCCCTGGGTCGCGCCTAGGCGTCTTCGCCGGCGAGCTCGTCGGCGGCGTCGAGGCCGGCCGCCAGCTCTGCCGCCAGCGCCTCCTCCTCGAACTCCGCCTCCCAGTCCGCCGAGAGGGCCTGCGCCGCGCCGCGCCGGGCCGGGCCGGGGGTGAGAGGGGGCGGGGGCGGGGGGCGGAGGGGCGGGGGCGGGCGCACGTCGTCGATGAAGTGCTCCTCGGCGGCGAGGAGCGGCTCGACGTCGAGCGCCAGGAGCTTCCCCGACTTGTCCGCCGAGGGGCCCTTGTCCGCGTCCGGGCCCTTGTCCCCGGGGCCCTTGTCGCCGTTCCCTTGGCCCGTCGTCTCAGCCGTCACCTGCGTGTTCTCGGGCGCGCTAGTCGTGGTGTTCTCGGGCTGGCCGGTCGTGATGTTCTCGGGCTGGCCAGTCGTGATGTTCTCGGGCGCGCCAGTCGTGATGTTCTCGGGCAGGCCGGTCGTGATGTTCTCGGGCTGGCCGGTCGTGATGTTCTCGGGCTGGCCAGTCGTGATGTTCTCGGGCTGGACGGTCGTGGTGTTCTCGGGCTGACCGGTCGTGATGTTCTCGGGCTGGCCAGTCGTGATGTTCTCGGGCTGGCCGGTCGTGGTGTTCTCGGGCTGGACGGTCGTGGTGTTCTCGGGCTGGACGGTCGTGGTGTTCTCGGGCTGACCGGTCGTGATGTTCTCGGGCTGGCCAGTCGTGATGTTCTCGGGCTGGCCGGTCGTGATGTTCTCGGGCTGGCCAGTCGTGATGTTCTCGGGCTGGCCGGTCGTGATGTTCTCGGGCTGGTCGGTCGTGATGTTCTCGGGCACCCTGTCAAAGTTAACGTTGCGGTTCCGCCCGCAGTTGACATACTCGTCGTTCTCCAGGTAACCGTCGCGGTCTCCGGCCGCCCAGTACTGCACGCTCTGGTACTCCTGGCCTGCGCGCGCGACCGCTCGCCTCTGCGCGGTGCCAGCCCGGCAGGGCGACCGCGGGGCGCCGCACCGTCGTAGAGCATCAGAGCTGCCTCCGCCTGCTCCAGGCTGACGGGGAAGCTGCTGTTCTCGGTGGCGGTGACGAGGTCGTCCGCCGTGACGGTGTCCTTGTTCGCGAAGAGGGCCTTCCACGTCGCCTGCTCGCCCGAGTAGTTGTACGAGTCCTGCACGGTGCGCAGCAGGATGTAGCCGAGCTGCGAGCTGCGCGCCGGTCAGGCTCCACGCTTCCGGCAGCAGCGCTTGGGCGTAGGGACGCACCCGTAGTCGTCGCTGGCAATGGCCTTGTAGGCAGCCTCCTTCTCGGCAGCGTGGCACTTGTCGGGCGTCGGCTCGGGCGTCGGGGTCGGCTCGGGCGTCGGGGTCGGCTCGGGCGTCGGGGTCGGCTCGGGCGTCGGGGTCGGCTCGGGCGTCGGGGTCGGCTCGGGCGTCGGGGTCGGCTCGGGCGTCGGGGTCGGCTCGGGCGTCGGGGTCGGCTCGGGCGTCGGGGTCGGCTCGGGCGTCGGGGTCGGCTCGGGCGTCGGGGTCGGCTCGGGCGTCGGGGTCGGCTCGGGCGTCGGGGTCGGCTCGGGGTCGTCCACGTCGTCGGGCCCCGGCGTGGGCTCGTCGGGCTTGTCGGCGCAGTCGTCGACGGTCTTGTCGGCGGTGGCGCGGGCGGCCTCCTCGGCGGCGAGCTCGGCCTGCTGCACCTGGCGCTGAACGTCCTCGTACTTGTTCCTGACGTTGGCCGCCGCCCGCTCCATGATCTGCTCCGCCTCCTCGAAGCCCATGCCGAGCTCCGCCGCCCGCTCCACCGCGTCCTCCCGGATCGCCCGCAGCTCCTCCGCCGCCTTCTGCGACAGCCGCTCCACCTCCCCCCGCTCCGCCTCCAGCTTCGCGATCCGCTCCGGGAAGGCCCGCTGCTTCGCCTCGAGCTGCGCCAGCTTCGCCGCGTCCGGGCCGCCCTCCTTGAGCGTCTCGGCCTGGACCTGCTCGTTGACCTTGGCCGCCTCCGCGTTCACCCGCTGCATCGCCCGCTCGATCTCCTGCCCCCGCTCCGACCGCTCCAGCGCCTGCGCCGCGCGCCCCCGGCGGACCCGTCACGCCCCGCCGCCCCGCCGCCCCCGCCTCGCGGGGCGCGCACCTCGATGACGACCTTCTCGAAGCGGGCCTTGAGGACCTCGAAGATGCCCTTGGCGCTCGTGTCCGTCTCGTCCACCACGTCCTCCGCGCTCTTGTAGTGCACCCCGTTCTCTGCCCGCCCCCGCGTCCCGTCACGCCCCCGCCTACGCGCGCCGTGCCGCCCCCGCCCCCGCCCCGGGGCCCGCACCGAGCTCCGCCGGCTCGTACTTGCCGTCGGACCCGATGACGCACTTGCCGGCGACCAGCACGTCGGCCGCCTGCGCGCCGCGCGCCGCCGGGGGTCGGCCCGCCGCCCCGCCGCCCCCGCCCCGCCCCGCGCGCCGCCGGGCGGACCTTGTCGATGCACTGGATCTCGTTGCTCGCGAGGTGGCCCTTGAAGGCCGCCTTTTGCTCGTCGGTGAGCTTGCAGACGTTGTTCTGCGAGATCCGCAGCAGCGGGCACTTCTGGAAGACCGACTTGTACTTGACGTCCCTGCGCCGCCCGCCCGGTCGGCCGGCGGCCCCCGGGGGCGCCCCGCGGCGGCGCGCACAGCTCGATGATGCCCGTCGGCTTGTACACGATCTCGCCCTTGGCGTTGTACTCCTCGTGGAAGCTGCGGCGGGGCGTCGGCGGCCGCCGCGCGGGGGCCGGCGCCGGGCCGGCGGCGCACGTGACCGTGTCGGGGCGGATCTCGCCCTCGCGGTGCCAGTCGTTGGTCTTCTCCACCACGTACTTGGCGTCCCCCACAGGCTTCTCCTCCGTCTTCTCGTGCTGCGTCGTCTTCTCCTCGCCCTTCTGCCGGTCGTCGTTGTGCTGCCGGATGTACGCTGCGCGGAGCGTTGGACCAGCTGCGGCCACGGGCGGGGGAGGCATCACTCACTGTTGATCTGGCCGAGCTCGGCACCAGGCTGGATGCTGCGCGGCCCGCGTCTCAGCGGCCGCTCGACAGGCGGCGCCGCGCGCGGGGGGGCGACGCACTAGTAGCCGGTGATGTCCGCCTGATCGGTCTGCTCGTACGTGCCCTTGCCGTACTCGATACCGTCCTGCGTCCACTCCTTGGTGCACTCCTTGGAGATCGGCTGCTTCCACTTGAGCGTGTGCTTCTCGTCGTACTTCAGCTCGAAGTCCTGCGGCGCGACGGCGTCAAACGGGCTGGCGGCGGGGTCGACCGGCAGCGCAAACGGACCTGCTTGGCGATGGTCTGGACCTCGCAGGCCGTGATGTCCTCGGTCTTGACGACGTTGAAGTTGACGTCCGCCTTGAACAGCGACTCGATGCCGATGTTCTTGGCAGCCATCGCCTTCAGGAGGCCCTTCGGGAGCGTGTTCTGGCACTGCGCTCGGATCCGCGTTAGGAAGTGCCGCAGGGGGCCGAATCGCCGTCGCCCGCACCAGGCGGGGGATGCTGTCGTCGACGTGGAGCTTGTACTGCTTGAAGTCCTTGTGCTCCACCTCCTGCAGCGAGTTGACCTTCAGCTCGACGTTCTCGATCACGAGGTTGTCGCAGGTCTTCTCCTCAGTGTACTCCTTCGGCCCCTTGTCTGCACACGAAGGGCGCTCAGCGAGGGGCCGAAGCCTCGGTGAAACAGAGCGGCGCCGCACCCTTCATCCCGCAGGTCGCGGTGCCGCACTTGCCGACCATGGGGCCCGTCGGCTTGAAGTCCTGGGTGTCCCACTGCGCCCCGCCGCCCCCGGCCCCGTCGGCGACGCCCACAGGCGTGGGGGGACACGGCCACGCACGTCCCAGGTGGTGGCGCCGGGCTGCCCCTTGATGACCTGGCCCTCGATGATCTGCTTCTCGCCATAAACGACCTTGTCGACCTTGACCTGCTGCTTCGTCTCCAGGTGCCCTGCCCGGCACCGTCGGCCGCGAACGGCGCCCGCCGGGCGTGGGGAGACGGCGCACCCAGCTCGGTGACCGGGGTGACGATGTCGTCGTGGCCTGTGCGCTCGTACGGCTGCGTGATCCTGCGCGGCGGTCAGGCTGCACAGCAGGCAGCGGGCGGCTGGGCGGGTTTGCCGCGCACTTCCAGGTGCCTGCGCGATGCTCAGGTCAGCCCGGCCACGCGAACAGTGCGCGTTTCCTCCAGATCTCGCGGCTCAAGCGCGCACCGGAGCGCTCGGCATCGGCCGTGTACTTGGCTTCACCAGTGATCTTGAGCTCTCCGGGCTTCTGGATCTCTCCAATGACCTTGAAGGGCCGCACGAAGTCGACCTGCTTCACGTGGAAGCCGTCCTGCGGCACCTCGCACTGGCCCTTATCGGTCGCCGCTGCAGCCGAGCGAGCGTCAACTCGCGCAACGCGACCCGGCAAAGAAAGCACGCACGCTTCGTCATGTCATACTGCACGAGGAAGTTCTGCCCCAGCTGTCGGTAAGCGACCCAGCGCGGCGCCGCAGGCCATTCCAATGAGACGCTCACCGCCTGCTCGTCCTCCGGAAGGCTCGCGTAGTACGCGGCCGAGTCGTCTCCGCGCGTCTCGGTGCCATAGAGCTCCAGGTCCACCGTGAACTGCGGCTGCGGCTGCGGCTCGCCCTCGCCGAAGGTCTCCACCCCGACGGCGACGGGCGGGCTCCCGCCCAGGTGCTGAAGGGGCTTGTCGTCGTCGTGGCCCATGCTGCTCTAACGTCGCTATCGCCGCTGAAAGCTTACACGCTTGGCTACGGTCGTTCCAACACCGGCGCCGGGCCGCACGGTAGCCGGGCTGTGCAACCCGCGGCTGGCCGCGCTGCTGCTGCTGCGCGTGGGAGGCTGGGAGGCAGAAGGCACTCAGTGACTGCAGCTGGGAGGCTGGGAGGCAGGCTGGGAGCTCGAGCTGCTAGCGCTGCTGCGCTGCCAGTGCCTGCCACTGCCTGCCAGCAGCGCTGGTCGACGTCGCCGAGTCGCTCGACGACCGTACGTATACGCGTCGGACAAGTCGTCGACAACGTTAACTCGACGTACGTCAGACGCTGCAGCTCCTGCAGCCTGCAGCTGGTGCTGGGAGTCGCCGGAGAGGTTACTAGGAAGCTACTGGGAGACCGACTTTTTTGAGTGGGATGAAGATCTAAGGGGGTACGCTCCTCGCTTCCGAGCATCGTGGCAGAAATTCGCGCGAAGTCTAGATCTCGAGCTCTGCGCGTGCGAAAATCGGTTCGCGCGGCCCGGCGCGGCTGAGAAACTTTTGAAAATTCGTGAAAATTCTCGCCGCGCGCGCGCGCGGCACACGCGCACGCAGCCCCCCGGGACGATGGCGCGCGCGCGCATGCTGCAGTGCATGCATGTGCATGGCGTGCAAGTGTTGTCGTGCTAATTTTAACTAGTGCTAATTCAATGATCATGATCGCGGACGGAGTCGCGGTCACCGGGTGCTAGCGCTGGCTTTGTGAGTGCAGCCTCCGCAGCGCACTGCGGCCGCGGCAGTATCGCGGTGCAGAGACCGTGAGACATAATATAAATATACCAATAGCTAACGTATAACTGTTTAGCTGGATCCTGCAAGGATCGCTAAATTATAACTGCACTGTACAGCTGCGGCGGACGCAAGGCAGCTTCCGAATATAGCGTAGGATGATCCTGGCAATTCGGTATCAAGGGTCTACGCGTCGTCCGCGGCGAGCTCGTCGATGGCGTCGAGGCGCGCGGCGGCCGCGAGGTCCGCTTCGAGGGCGTCCTCCGCGAGCTCGACGTCCCCGTTCGCCGAGAGGCTCTGCACGCACGGCGTCAGGCGCGCCGGAACACGCGTGTGCGGCAGGCAGCGAGGCGGCGAGGCGGCGCACGTCGGCGGCGCCCTCCTCCTCCACGAGGGGCTCGGTGTCAAGAAGCCTGTCGACGTTGACGTTGCGGTTCCGCCCGCAGTTGACGTACTCGTCGTTCTCCAGGTAGCCGTCGCGGTCGCCGGCCGCCCAGTACTGCACGCCCTGGAACTCCTGGCCTGCGCGCGCGACTGCTCGCCCCGACGCGAAGCGAGAGCGAAGGCGACCGCGGGGCGCCGCACCGTCGTAGAGCATCAGAGCTGCCTCCGCCTGCTCCAGGCTGACGGGGAAGCTGCTGTACTCGGTGGCGGTGACGAGGTCGTCCGCCGTGACGGTGTCCTTGATCGCGAAGAGGGCCTTCCACGTCGCCTGCTCGCCCGAGTAGTTGTACGAGTCCTGCACGGTGCGCAGCAGGATGTAGCCGAGCTGCGAGCTGCGCGCCGGTCAGGCCTCCCGTCCACGGCGGCCGAACTCTGGGGCAGAGACGCACCCGTAGTCGTCGTTCGCGATCGCCTTGTAGGCAGCCTCCTTCTCGGCAGCGTGGCACTTGTCCGGCTTCGGGTCGTCCACGTCGTTGGGCTCCGGCCCGGCGTGGGCTCGTCGGGCTTGTCGCCGCAGTCGTCGACGGTCTTGTCGGCGGTGGCGCGGGCGGCCTCCTCGCGGCGAGCTCGGCCTGCTGCACCTGGCGCTGAACGTCTCGTACTTGGTCCTGACGTTGGCCGCCGCCCGCTCCATGATCTGCTCCGCCTCCTCGAAGCCCATGCCGAGCTCCGCCGCCCGCTCCACCGCGTCCTCCGGATCGCCCGCAGCTCCTCCGCCGCCTTCTGCGACAGCCGCTCCACCTCCCCCGCTCCGCCTCCAGCTTCGCGATCCGCTCCGGGAAGGCCCGCTGCTTCGCCTCGAGCTGCGCCAGCTTCGCCGCGTCCGGGCCGCCTCCTTGAGCGTCTCGGCCTGGACCTGCTCGTTGACCTTGGCCGCCTCCGCGTTCACCCGCTGCATCGCCCGCTCGATCTCCTGCCCCGCTCCGACCGCTCCAGCGCCTGCGCCGCGCGCCCCGGCGGACCCGTCACGCCCGCCGCCCGCCGCCCCCGCCTCGCGGGGCGCGCACCTCGATGACGACCTTCTCGAAGCGGGCCTTGAGGACCTCGAAGATGCCCTTGGCGCTCGTGTCCGTCTCGTCCACCACGTCCTCCGCGCTCTTGTAGTGCACCCCGTTCTCTGCCGCCCCCGCGTCCCGTCACGCCCCCGCCTACGCGCGCCGTGCCGCCCCGCCCCGCCCCGGGCCCGCACCGAGCTCCGCCGGCTCGTACTTGCCGTCGGACCCGATGACGCACTTGCCGGCGACCAGCACGTCGGCCGCCTGCGCGCCGCGCGCCGCCGGGGGTCGGCCCGCCGCCCCGCCGCCCCGCCCCGCCCCGCGCGCCGCCGGGCGGACCTTGTCGATGCACTGGATCTCGTTGCTCGCGAGGTGGCCCTTGAAGGCCGCCTTTTGCTCGTCGGTGAGCTTGCAGACGTTGTTCTGCGAGATCCGCAGCAGCGGGCACTTCTGGAAGACCGACTTGTACTTGACGTCCCTGCGCCGCCCGCCCGGTCGGCCGGCGGCCCCCGGGGGCGCCCCGCGGCGGCGCGCACAGCTCGATGATGCCCGTCGGCTTGTACACGATCTCGCCCTTGGCGTTGTACTCCTCGTGGAAGCTGCGGCGGGGCGTCGGCGGCCGCCGCGCGGGGGCCGGCGCCGGGCCGGCGGCGCACGTGACCGTGTCGGGGCGGATCTCGCCCTCGCGGTGCCAGTCGTTGGTCTTCTCCACCACGTACTTGGCGTCCCCCACAGGCTTCTCCTCCGTCTTCTCGTGCTGCGTCGTCTTCTCCTCGCCCTTCTGCCGGTCCTCGTTGTGCTGCCGGATGTACGCTGCGCGAAAGTTTGGAACCAGCTGCGGGTATGGGCGGGGGAGGCATCACTCACTGTTGATCTGGCCGAGCTCGGCACCGGGCTGGATGCTGCGCAGCCCGCGTCTCTCAGCAGGCGCTCGATGGCGGCGCCGCGCGCGCGGGTGCGACGCACTAGTAGCCGGTGATGTCCGCCTGGTCGGTCTGCTCGTACGTGCCCTTGCCGTACTCGATACCGTCCTGCGTCCACTCCTTGGTGCACTCCTTGGAGATCGGCTGCTTCCACTTGAGCGTGTGCTTCTCGTCGTACTTCAGCTCGAAGTCCTGCGGCGCGACGGCGTCAGACGGGCTCGCGGCGGGGGCGACCGGCAGCGCAAACGGACCTGCTTGGCGATGGTCTGGACCTCGCAGGCCGTGATGTCCTCGGTCTTGACGACGTTGAAGTTGACGTCCGCCTTGAACAGCGACTCGATGCCGATGTTCTTGGCAGCCATCGCCTTCAGGAGGCCCTTCGGGAGCGTGTTCTGGCACTGCGCATCGGATCCGCGTCAGAAATAGCCGCAGGGGGCCGAATCGCCGTCGCCCGCACCAGGCGGGGGATGCTGTCGTCGACGTGGAGCTTGTACTGCTTGAAGTCCTTGTGCTCCACCTCCTGCAGCGAGTTGACCTTCAGCTCGACGTTCTCGATCACGAGGTTGTCGCAGGTCTTCTCCTCAGTGTATTCCTTCGGCCCTTGTCTGCACATGAAGCGCGCTCAGCGAGGGGCCGCAAGCCTCGGTGAAACAGAGCGGTGCCGCACCCTTCATCCCGCAGGTCGCGGTGCCGCACTTGCCGACCATGGGGCCCGTCGGCTTGAAGTCCTGGGTGTCCCACTGCGCCCCGCCGCCCCGGCCCCGTCAGCGACGCCCGCGGCCCTCGGGGGGACACGACCACGCACGTCCCAGGTGGTGGCGCCGGGCTGCCCCTTGATGACCTGGCCCTCGATGATCTGCTTCTCGCCATAGACGACCTTGTCGACCTTGACCTGCTGCTTCGTCTCGAGGTGCCCTGCGCCGCACCGTCGGCCGCGACCGGCGCCCGCCGGGCGTGGGAGACGGCGCACCCAGCTCGGTGACCGGGGTGACGATGTCGTCGTGGCCCGTGCGCTCGTACGGCTGGGTGATCCTGCGCGGCGGTCAGGCTGCACAGCAGGCAGCGGGCGGCTGGGCGGGTTTGCCGCGCACTTCCAGGTGCCTGCGCGATGCTCAGGTCAGCCCGGCCACGCGAACAGTGCGCGTTTCCTCCAGATCTCGCGGCTCAAGCGCGCACCGGAGCGCTCGGCATCGGCCGTGTACTTGGCTTCACCAGTGATCTTGAGCTCTCCGGGCTTCTGGATCTCTCCAATGACCTTGAAGGGCCGCACGAAGTCGACCTGCTTCACGTGGAAGCCGTCCTGCGGCACCTCGCACTGGCCCTTATCGGTCGCCGCTGCAGCCGAGCGAGCGTCAACTCGCGCAACGCGACCCGGCAAAGAAAGCACGCACGCTTCGTCATGTCATACTGCACGAGGAAGTTCTGCCCCAGCTGTCGGTAAGCGACCCAGCGCGGCGCCGCAGGCCATTCCAATGAGACGCTCACCGCCTGCTCGTCCTCCGGAAGGCTCGCGTAGTACGCGGCCGAGTCGTCTCCGCGCGTCTCGGTGCCATAGAGCTCCAGGTCCACCGTGAACTGCGGCTGCGGCTGCGGCTCGCCCTCGCCGAAGGTCTCCACCCCGACGGCGACGGGCGGGCTCCCGCCCAGGTGCTGAAGGGGCTTGTCGTCGTCGTGGCCCATGCTGCTCTAACGTCGCTATCGCCGCTGAAAGCTTACACGCTTGGCTACGGTCGTTCCAACACCGGCGCCGGGCCGCACGGTAGCCGGGCTGTGCAACCCGCGGCTGGCCGCGCTGCTGCTGCTGCGCGTGGGAGGCTGGGAGGCAGAAGGCACTCAGTGACTGCAGCTGGGAGGCTGGGAGGCAGGCTGGGAGCTCGAGCTGCTAGCGCTGCTGCGCTGCCAGTGCCTGCCACTGCCTGCCAGCAGCGCTGGTCGACGTCGCCGAGTCGCTCGACGACCGTACGTATACGCGTCGGACAAGTCGTCGACAACGTTAACTCGACGTACGTCAGACGCTGCAGCTCCTGCAGCCTGCAGCTGGTGCTGGGAGTCGCCGGAGAGGTTACTAGGAAGCTACTGGGAGACCGACTTTTTTGAGTGGGATGAAGATCTAAGGGGGTACGCTCCTCGCTTCCGAGCATCGTGGCAGAAATTCGCGCGAAGTCTAGATCTCGAGCTCTGCGCGTGCGAAAATCGGTTCGCGCGGCCCGGCGCGGCTGAGAAACTTTTGAAAATTCGTGAAAATTCTCGCCGCGCGCGCGCGCGGCACACGCGCACGCAGCCCCCCGGGACGATGGCGCGCGCGCGCATGCTGCAGTGCATGCATGTGCATGGCGTGCAAGTGTTGTCGTGCTAATTTTAACTAGTGCTAATTCAATGATCATGATCGCGGACGGAGTCGCGGTCACCGGGTGCTAGCGCTGGCTTTGTGAGTGCAGCCTCCGCAGCGCACTGCGGCCGCGGCAGTATCGCGGTGCAGAGACCGTGAGACATAATATAAATATACCAATAGCTAACGTATAACTGTTTAGCTGGATCCTGCAAGGATCGCTAAATTATAACTGCACTGTACAGCTGCGGCGGACGCAAGGCAGCTTCCGAATATAGCGTAGGATGATCCTGGCAATTCGGTATCAAGGGTCTACGCGTCGTCCGCGGCGAGCTCGTCGATGGCGTCGAGGCGCGCGGCGGCCGCGAGGTCCGCTTCGAGGGCGTCCTCCGCGAGCTCGACGTCCCCGTTCGCCGAGAGGCTCTGCACGCACGGCGTCAGGCGCGCCGGAACACGCGTGTGCGGCAGGCAGCGAGGCGGCGAGGCGGCGCACGTCGGCGGCGCCCTCCTCCTCCACGAGGGGCTCGGTGTCAAGAAGCCTGTCGACGTTGACGTTGCGGTTCCGCCCGCAGTTGACGTACTCGTCGTTCTCCAGGTAGCCGTCGCGGTCGCCGGCCGCCCAGTACTGCACGCCCTGGAACTCCTGGCCTGCGCGCGCGACTGCTCGCCCCGACGCGAAGCGAGAGCGAAGGCGACCGCGGGGCGCCGCACCGTCGTAGAGCATCAGAGCTGCCTCCGCCTGCTCCAGGCTGACGGGGAAGCTGCTGTACTCGGTGGCGGTGACGAGGTCGTCCGCCGTGACGGTGTCCTTGATCGCGAAGAGGGCCTTCCACGTCGCCTGCTCGCCCGAGTAGTTGTACGAGTCCTGCACGGTGCGCAGCAGGATGTAGCCGAGCTGCGAGCTGCGCGCCGGTCAGGCCTCCCGTCCACGGCGGCCGAACTCTGGGGCAGAGACGCACCCGTAGTCGTCGTTCGCGATCGCCTTGTAGGCAGCCTCCTTCTCGGCAGCGTGGCACTTGTCCGGCTTCGGGTCGTCCACGTCGTTGGGCTCCGGCCCCGGCGTGGGCTCGTCGGGCTTGTCGCCGCAGTCGTCGACGGTCTTGTCGGCGGTGGCGCGGGCGGCCTCCTCGGCGGCGAGCTCGGCCTGCTGCACCTGGCGCTGAACGTCCTCGTACTTGGTCCTGACGTTGGCCGCCGCCCGCTCCATGATCTGCTCCGCCTCCTCGAAGCCCATGCCGAGCTCCGCCGCCCGCTCCACCGCGTCCTCCCGGATCGCCCGCAGCTCCTCCGCCGCCTTCTGCGACAGCCGCTCCACCTCCCCCCGCTCCGCCTCCAGCTTCGCGATCCGCTCCGGGAAGGCCCGCTGCTTCGCCTCGAGCTGCGCCAGCTTCGCCGCGTCCGGGCCGCCCTCCTTGAGCGTCTCGGCCTGGACCTGCTCGTTGACCTTGGCCGCCTCCGCGTTCACCCGCTGCATCGCCCGCTCGATCTCCTGCCCCCGCTCCGACCGCTCCAGCGCCTGCGCCGCGCGCCCCCGGCGGACCCGTCACGCCCCGCCGCCCCGCCGCCCCCGCCTCGCGGGGCGCGCACCTCGATGACGACCTTCTCGAAGCGGGCCTTGAGGACCTCGAAGATGCCCTTGGCGCTCGTGTCCGTCTCGTCCACCACGTCCTCCGCGCTCTTGTAGTGCACCCCGTTCTCTGCCCGCCCCCGCGTCCCGTCACGCCCCCGCCTACGCGCGCCGTGCCGCCCCCGCCCCCGCCCCGGGGCCCGCACCGAGCTCCGCCGGCTCGTACTTGCCGTCGGACCCGATGACGCACTTGCCGGCGACCAGCACGTCGGCCGCCTGCGCGCCGCGCGCCGCCGGGGGTCGGCCCGCCGCCCCGCCGCCCCCGCCCCCGCCCCCGCGCGCCGCCGGGCGGACCTTGTCGATGCACTGGATCTCGTTGCTCGCGAGGTGGCCCTTGAAGGCCGCCTTTTGCTCGTCGGTGAGCTTGCAGACGTTGTTCTGCGAGATCCGCAGCAGCGGGCACTTCTGGAAGACCGACTTGTACTTGACGTCCCTGCGCCGCCCGCCCGGTCGGCCGGCGGCCCCCGGGGGCGCCCCGCGGCGGCGCGCACAGCTCGATGATGCCCGTCGGCTTGTACACGATCTCGCCCTTGGCGTTGTACTCCTCGTGGAAGCTGCGGCGGGGCGTCGGCGGCCGCCGCGCGGGGGCCGGCGCCGGGCCGGCGGCGCACGTGACCGTGTCGGGGCGGATCTCGCCCTCGCGGTGCCAGTCGTTGGTCTTCTCCACCACGTACTTGGCGTCCCCCACAGGCTTCTCCTCCGTCTTCTCGTGCTGCGTCGTCTTCTCCTCGCCCTTCTGCCGGTCCTCGTTGTGCTGCCGGATGTACGCTGCGCGAAAGTTTGGAACCAGCTGCGGGTATGGGCGGGGGAGGCATCACTCACTGTTGATCTGGCCGAGCTCGGCACCGGGCTGGATGCTGCGCAGCCCGCGTCTCTCAGCAGGCGCTCGATGGCGGCGCCGCGCGCGCGGGTGCGACGCACTAGTAGCCGGTGATGTCCGCCTGGTCGGTCTGCTCGTACGTGCCCTTGCCGTACTCGATACCGTCCTGCGTCCACTCCTTGGTGCACTCCTTGGAGATCGGCTGCTTCCACTTGAGCGTGTGCTTCTCGTCGTACTTCAGCTCGAAGTCCTGCGGCGCGACGGCGTCAGACGGGCTCGCGGCGGGGGCGACCGCAGCGCAAACGGACCTGCTTGGCGATGGTCTGGACCTCGCAGGCCGTGATGTCCTCGGTCTTGACGACGTTGAAGTTGACGTCCGCCTTGAACAGCGACTCGATGCCGATGTTCTTGGCAGCCATCGCCTTCAGGAGGCCCTTCGGGAGCGTGTTCTGGCACTGCGCATCGGATCCGCGTCAGAAATAGCCGCAGGGGGCCGAATCGCCGTCGCCCGCACCAGGCGGGGGATGCTGTCGTCGACGTGGAGCTTGTACTGCTTGAAGTCCTTGTGCTCCACCTCCTGCAGCGAGTTGACCTTCAGCTCGACGTTCTCGATCACGAGGTTGTCGCAGGTCTTCTCCTCAGTGTATTCCTTCGGCCCCTTGTCTGCACATGAAGCGCGCTCAGCGAGGGGCCGCAAGCCTCGGTGAAACAGAGCGGTGCCGCACCCTTCATCCCGCAGGTCGCGGTGCCGCACTTGCCGACCATGGGGCCCGTCGGCTTGAAGTCCTGGGTGTCCCACTGCGCCCCGCCGCCCCCGGCCCCGTCAGCGACGCCCGCGGCCCTCGGGGGGACACGACCACGCACGTCCCAGGTGGTGGCGCCGGGCTGCCCCTTGATGACCTGGCCCTCGATGATCTGCTTCTCGCCATAGACGACCTTGTCGACCTTGACCTGCTGCTTCGTCTCGAGGTGCCCTGCGCCGCACCGTCGGCCGCGACCGGCGCCCGCCGGGCGTGGGAGACGGCGCACCCAGCTCGGTGACCGGGGTGACGATGTCGTCGTGGCCCGTGCGCTCGTACGGCTGGGTGATCCTGCGCGGCGGTCAGGCTGCACAGCAGGCAGCGGGCGGCTGGGCGGGTTTGCCGCGCACTTCCAGGTGCCTGCGCGATGCTCAGGTCAGCCCGGCCACGCGAACAGTGCGCGTTTCCTCCAGATCTCGCGGCTCAAGCGCGCACCGGAGCGCTCGGCATCGGCCGTGTACTTGGCTTCACCAGTGATCTTGAGCTCTCCGGGCTTCTGGATCTCTCCAATGACCTTGAAGGGCCGCACGAAGTCGACCTGCTTCACGTGGAAGCCGTCCTGCGGCACCTCGCACTGGCCCTTATCGGTCGCCGCTGCAGCCGAGCGAGCGTCAACTCGCGCAACGCGACCCGGCAAAGAAAGCACGCACGCTTCGTCATGTCATACTGCACGAGGAAGTTCTGCCCCAGCTGTCGGTAAGCGACCCAGCGCGGCGCCGCAGGCCATTCCAATGAGACGCTCACCGCCTGCTCGTCCTCCGGAAGGCTCGCGTAGTACGCGGCCGAGTCGTCTCCGCGCGTCTCGGTGCCATAGAGCTCCAGGTCCACCGTGAACTGCGGCTGCGGCTGCGGCTCGCCCTCGCCGAAGGTCTCCACCCCGACAGCGACGGGCGGGCTCCCGCCCAGGTGCTGAAGGGGCTTGTCGTCGTCGTGGCCCATGATGTTCTCGCTTCTGTCGAAGTTGACTCGATGCTGCTCGACAAACTCGCCGCGGCCGGTGCTCCCACGAAACTCGCTTGCTCTAAGATCTTCGCCGGCACCTTGCTAGCGCGCACTGGGCCGGGCAGGCGAGGCGAGAGCCGCGAGACTTCGGCGCCCGGCGGCGATGAAGCAAGCTATAGCTAGGTAGGTGCACGTGGGCAGCTCCTGAGCGCAATTTCCACTGTTTCCAGCCTTTACGCAGGCTACAGCGCAGCTACTTGGAGGGTCAAGCCGCAAAGCTTGACGGCTTTGTTTCGACGGCTAGCCTCTTAGGACCTTCTGGCCGATGGCGCATGGCCGGATCCGCCGGGCCGGTATACGTAGTTGACCGGAAGGTCCGGATCCGGACTCCGGAACATGAAAGTTAACAACATTCATGTCAACATTAATGTTTGCATTTTCAATTGCAACAACAAGCGTCGGATCGGCTATCAGTGCAACACCCCCCCCCCCCCCCCCCCCCCCCCCCCCCCCCACCACCCTCCCCACCCCCTCCACGGCGGCCCTCCACGGTCCACCCTTGCGCCTGAAGCTGACAGCGACCGGGGCCGGGTGCAGGCCAGGCCGGGGCTACGTAGCTACATTACGATGCAGCCGCGCCCCTCCTCGTCTCCGGATCCGTCGACGTTGTACATGTCCCCATGGCCAGCCGGCATCTGCCGGAATCGCACGCGAGCGGCGCATCAGTCCGGGCCGGGAATTCGAAGCAAGACGGGGCAACTTGGCAAAGGCGCTCGCGCCTGGAAATGCTTGTAGGTAGCGTGGGGGCTGACCCCCGCCGAGCCGTGCAGGGGCGCCGGCTGCAGCTGCGGGCGGCCGTAGGTTGCAGCGACGGGGCTGTAGTGGGCTGGCGGTATCGCCGCCTGCGTGGCCGGCGACCAGGCGGGCGCCACGGGCCGAGGCGCCGCGTTCGCTGCAGGGGCGGAGGCGAGGGCCCGCGCCGGCCGGGGAGGCGAGGCCTGCGCCGGGCGGGGAGGGTAGGCCGGGTCGCGCGCGGCCCGTGGTGGCGGGGAGGCGCGCGCCGGCTGCAAGCTCTCCGGGCGGGGCGCGGGGGCGTGAGGCTGATCCCGAGGCTGGGGCGGCGGCCGCTGGGGCCGGAGGCGCCGGCGCGCTGAACCCGTGCGCGCCCGAGGAGGCGGAGGGCCGGGGGAGGGCGGCCCCCGCGGCCGCCACGGAGCTCAGCAGGTGGTCCACGTTGCGGCCTGCGCCGCGGGGCGGGTCGGGGCGGGGCGGGGCGGGGCGGGGCGGCGGTCAGGTCCGGCGGGGCTGCGGGTGCGGCGCGGGGCGGGCCGAAGGCGAGGTCCCCCGCGAAGGCGTGGAGGTGGCTCTTGGCGAGGGAGTACTGCAGGGCCGCCGGCACGCGCAGCCCGCTCGCCAGCACCGGCAGCACCGGCCGCCCGTTCAGCTCCGCCAGCTGCCGGCCGGCCTCGGCGGGGCGCGGGCGGGCGGCGGGCGGGCGGGCGGGGCGGGGCGGGGCGGGCCTGGACGCGGTCTCGGAGCTGCGGGTCCTCCGCGCTCTCCTCGGAGAGCAGCACGATGAGGGCGCCGGCCCTGCTCCCGGAGGCCGGGCCCCGTCAGGGCGGCTCCAGTGGCGGCGGGAGGGCGCGGGGCGCACCGGGCGATGGCGCGGGTGGCGTTGGCGGCGTCGGCGGGGCCCGAGGGGGGCGCCGCGGGGCTCTCCACGAAGCAGCGCACGCCGCGGTCGGCGAGGGCGGCGTGCAGGGAGCGCGCGAGGGCCGCCTCGCGCGGGGCCGCCCAGAGCGCCACGTGCGGGGCCGGCGCCGCGCCCTCCCCCTCCGGCACCTCGAACCGGGCCCCGGGCCCCGCATCCACCCCGCGTCGCCGCCCTCGCCGCCGCCGCCGCCGCCGCCGCCGGCGCCGCCCCCGGGCGAGCGCAGGTTGACCGCCTGCGCGGCCGTGTGGGCGGGCGCGGCGGGCGCGGCGGAGGCCGAGGGCGGGCGGACCTGGGCGACCGTGTGGGAGAAGGCGGGGAAGCCCGCTTCGAAGAGCGCGTCCGTCGAGAAGTCTGCCGGGGGCGGCGCGGCGCGTCGGCCGGCGCTGCAAGGGGCGGTGGGAGGGCGGGGGCGGGCCCCCGCACCGGCGAACTGGGTCTTGAAGAGGTACCCCTTGAGCTCCTCGTCGAGGTCGGTCTTCTCGCGCCACACGGGGAAGATCTGGCGGGCGCCGGCGGGCGGGCTCAGGCGTCCACGGGGCGGGGGCGGCCAGGGGCACGGCACCGGTCGGCCCAGGTCCGACGCGCGGGCCACCTCGCGGCTGGAAGGCGGCCGGTCGGCGTGCGGGCGGGCGGAGGGCGGAGGGCGGCGGGCGTCGGCGGGGGCTCGCGGGGCCGCACGCACCGGCACCACTCGGACTTGCACGAGTGCTTGCTCGCGATGAAGACGACCGCCTGCCGTCCCCGGGGGTGAGGTGCGCGCACCGGAGGGGACCGGGCCGCGAGGCGCGGGTGGCGCACGGCGGCCGAGTTGATGCCGGCGCCGATCTGCTCGCGCCACTCCGTGCCGGCCTCGATCCCCGTCGGCTTCATCTGCCGCCGGCCGGCCTCGTGAGGGGCCGCGGCCGCGCGGGCGCGCCCGGGAGAGGGCGGCGCGCCTCGTCCATCCAGCAGGTGACGTGGGCGGCCTCGAGGCGGGCCTTGAGCTCCCGCGCGAACGCCGCGACCTCCGGCGGCTGGTGCCCGTAGCTGATGAAGACGTCCCGGACCTTGGCCTGCGCCTTCAGCTCGTGCCGGAACTGCCGCCCCGCCCGCCCCCGAGTCAGCCCGAGGCGGCCCGAGGCCGAGAGGGGAGGGGGGGGGGTCCCACCCGGACGTCGGACGTGCAGTCGAGCGGCGTCTTCCCCGCGCTGTTCTGCGCCAGCAGGTCCGCCCCTGCGCCCCGCAGCGCCCCGCGTTCAGCAGCGGCGGGGCCGGGGCGGTGCGGGGCGGGGCGGGGCGGGCCCTTGCGGATGCAGGCGAGGCAGACGGGGAGGAAGCGGGCGGCGACGGCGGCGTGCAGGGCGGTGTCGCCCTCGCGGTTGGCGTGCGCGAAGTCGCCCTCCATGCCCGCCAGCGCCTCCGCCGTCCGCGGCAGCCGCGCCCCGCACGCCAGGTGCAGGCTCGTGTTCCCCTCCCCGTCCACGTCCCCCCGCCCCGCCCGCGCCCCCCGCGCCGGGGCGCGCGGGTCGGGCGGCGGGGCGCCCCGCGGGCCCCCGTGGGCGAGCACCACCGCGATCTTGCCCGCCGCGAGCAGCACCCCCGCCGCCTCCACGTAGCTGTACCCCCGGGTCGGCGGGGTAGAGGGGGCGCGAGGGGCAGAGGCAGGCGAGCGGCCGCACCCCAGGCGCTTGGCGCGGGCCGCGGGGTCGTCGAAGAGCGTCTCCTGGACCGCGCCTGGGGAAAGGCGCGGGGGGGTGAGGGGAGGGGGCGGGGGTACGGCGTGGCGCAGGGAGGGGGTACCGCCGCCGGAGAGGTAGCGGTCGACGACGAGGCGGACGCAGTCGGCGTTGCCCGAGTCGATCGCGACCGTCAGGGCCGTGGCGTTCTCGTCGAAGCCCGTGAGGCGCACGTCGGCGCTCGCGCCGGCGTCGAGCAGCGCCTGCGACACTGCGGAAGCGCGTCGGGGCGCGCACGCGGGGGCGTCGGAAACCCCGCGCACTCTCCGCGTCCCCGCGGTCGAGCGCGTAGCAGAGGGGCGTCCCTGCGGGGCCGCGCGATCAGCAGCCGGCGACGCCTCCGCCGCGGCGGCGGCGGCTCACGCATGAGGCTGTCTGTGGAGTTCACGGATGCGCGGCCGCCCTCCGCTGAGCGGCGGGAGGGCGGGCGTGAGCCGCCCCGCGGTGGCTAGCGCTTCGGCGGCGGGTGGGGGCTCACTCGTCAGCATCTCGAGGACCTGGCCGGTCTGGCCGCGATACGCGGCGAGGGCGAGCATAGAGAGGCGGAACTGGCGCGTCATCGGCCGCTGCGGCACGCGTGGGACGTCCGTTGGCCGCGCTCGGAGGTCGTGGCGCTGACGGCGTCACAGACCTGCGCCGGCGGCAGTCGCGACCACTCCTGGGCTTTCTGGGCGTGCTCCTGCGGTGCGTACGCGTTAACGCCGGACGGGGAGCACCTAAGCCAGGCGTCTAGCTAGCCCCGCTGGAGCGCTCGGACCATCGTTGATATGTAGCGGTCGGGCTGAAAAGCGTTGGCCGGCCCCGGGTCCTTGACAAGGAAACCTGCACTCGGTCACATCGAACTGCCGGGGCCTTGCTCGGCGCCGGCAGCCTCACCGCCATGCTCGTCGACAGGCCCAAACTTCCGCAAACCGCGAAGGCTGCCGAACGGGGCCATCGCGGGCGGTCGAGAGGCGACGATGTGAGCTGGTTGAGAAGCCTGGTTGAGAGCCTACTTGACAGGCTAAGGTTTTTTTGCTTCGATCGGGGGGTAGAGCGACACAACGATGGCTTTCGCGACTGCCCTCTGCTTCAACCCCCGCGTGGCGGGAGCCGCGGCGGTCGCTCAGACGGCCCTGTGCCGGCCGGCCGAGACGGCTCGCAATGCGGCGGGTGCGGCGGCCCCGACCACGTCGCCAATCGCATTCCAGGTTCGCCGCCGTCCCCGCCAGAAATGCCGCCTCGGATGTCTCTTTTAAATCTCTTCAATGCGGTGCAGTGCGACGAGGGCCGCTCGTTTGTGCCCCGGCGGACCTTCCGCGCGCCGCGCCAGCTTCCTGCGGCCCGCGGCGTCGGACTCCGGATGTCGACGGGTCCTGAGGGCGGCAAGAAGGGCGGCTGCGTGGTGCTCAAGTTCGGCGGCGCCTCGGTGCGATCTCCCCGCGTCACCGAGTGGAGATGGTTTGACGTCGGGGCGTTGCACAGGTGGCGACGCTGGAGCAGTTCCAGCGCATCGCGGACATCGTTATTAGCAAGCTCTCCACGTTCGAGCGCGTCGCCGTGGTCATCAGCGCGATGGTCCGGCCGCTGTCGGGAACCGGCCAGAGCGCGCAAGGGTTGCTGACGCCCTCCCGCGGCGCAGGCCGGCGAGACGGACCGGCTCATCGGCCTCGCCAAGAGCGTGCGCACCGCCCCGCCGGCCCACCGCCCGGCGCGCCTCGGGCGGGGCGCGACGCGGGCGGGCCGCCGGCCTGCGCGCAGGTGAACGCGGCGTCGCCTCAGCGGGAGGTGGACATGCTGATTTCGACGGGCGAGCGCATCAGCTGCAGCCTCCTCGCCATGGCGCTCCAGGGCAAAGGCCAGCGCGCCCTCAGCTTCACCGGTGAGAGCCGGCGGCGCCTGCCGCGCTGCGGCCCGATCGCCGCCCCCCACTCCCCCGCTGAGGGCGGGGGCGGGCCAGGGAGCCAGGCGGGGATCATCACGGACGAGGTGCACAACTCGGCGAACATCCTGGAGGTCCGCCCCATCCGCATCCTCAAGCACATGAACGACGGTGCCCGCCCCGCGCGCCCCCGCGGCCCCGCCCCGCCCCGCCCCGCCCCGCCCGAGCGCCCGGCCCCGCAGGCGAGGTCGCGGTCGTCGCCGGCTTCCAGGGCGTCTCCATCCAGGCCCGTACCCCCTCCCGGAATCGCCCAGTACCCCCGCGAGGCTCCCGCAGGGCGAGATCACGACGCTCGGCCGCGGCGGCTCGGACACATCCGCCGTAGCCCTCGCCATCGCCCTTGGGGTGCCCCTCTGCCCCTGTACCCTCTACTCCGTCCCCCGATTCGACGCTGTACCCCCGCAGGCCTCCCACGTCGAGTTCTACAAGGACGTCAAGGGCGTCTACTCCGCGGACCCCAAGAAGGTGCAGTACCCCCGCCTCCCTCTTTCCCCGCCCTAAACCCCCCTAACCGTAGTCAACTCGGTACCCCGCAGGACAAGGGCGCGGTCTTCTACAGCCACCTGCCCTTCGACAAGGCGGCCGAGATGATGGAGGCGCGCCCGTACCGTACCCCTCCCTCGAAGGCGGCCCAGCGGGTCTGATACCTCCCCCGCAGGCGGGCGCCAAGGTCCTCCACTCCCGCGCCGTCCGCCTCGCCGAGGTATGCCCGTACCCCCCCACCCATCGTTCCCCTCGTCCGATCGCGCGCGTCAGGCGAACGGTCTCCCCCTGCACGTCCTTTCCTTCGAGACGTACGCCCCCGGCGCCAAGCCCGGTGCGCCGCCGGCCCGGGTGGGGCGGCTGCCGCCCGCCCGCCTCGCTTGGGGCCGATTCGCGGGCGCCGTGCGGGGCAGGGACGGTGATCAGCGCGGCCGAGGGCGCGAACTACCGCCTCATCGGGGAGGGCACCAAGAACAGTTTTGAGGAGCGGCAGCGCACCCCGGTGCCCGCCTCCCTCTTGTGAGCGGGGGCCCGTGTGTATCATCACTAGCCTTAAGATAGGACTGCGATTTTTGTCTGGGGTTAGATAGCGGGCACAGTGCGGCAGAGGTAGCGCAGCGCTTGTTTAGCCTGCCTGGAGTATATGTCTGAGAATGAACACCGTTTTTGCTTCGAGGCAGCGTGGCACGGTTTGGTCCCTGATCAACTTTACGACTCGGGCTCAGCGGCTCCGACTCGGGCCGATCGCGATGGTCCAAGGGGCTTCGCGATCGAGCCTCCAGGGCTCCGGACTGCCCGGGACTCTGACTCACAGTAAATTATACTCCGATCATTGAATCTCCGAGACTCGGGAACTGAGTGACTTGAGACTCTGATCATGAGACTCTGAGAGAGGTGATCATATGCATGACCAGTACTACGGTACTGTGGAGCGTAGACTGGCGGCTCCGAGGCTCGCCGGCCCGGCCCAGCCGGCCTCGGGCCAGGGCGCCCCGCGGCGGGGTCGGCCGCCGGGCGGCCCGGAGGAAACTTACAAGTGCGCCGTAAACTTGAAACTTGAAATCAACTTGGCAACCGTCACGGCGTTGAACTTGAACTTGAGGAAACAGGAAAACTTGAAATCGAATCACTGGCAACCGTGCATTTGAATTGAATTGGCAACCGTGGTGAAGCAATTGCATCCTTTGCAATTGAATTGACATTCTCCGACCAAAGCCGGGGACTCCTTCGAATTCGGTTCACTGAAGTACTACGGATACGCATCGCGGGCGGAGGAGGGCGCGGGGGGAACTGCTGTTATACAACGCGGGAGGGAGGCGGCTCCCGCAGCGGGGGTGTCGGCGGGCTGTACGGTGAAAGCGGGATGGGAGGCGAAAGCTGAGGCTGGAGGTGGAGGGGCGGGACCGGGGCGCGCCGGTCAGCGTCAGTGCCCCGGGGCGGAGCCGGTGCTGACGCGGGAGGGGATGGGGTGCGCGGGGGTGCTGGCGGCGGCGTTGAGCTGGGCGGCGAGCGTCGAGGCGAGCCCCGTCAGCAGCGGCCGCTTCCAGTGCTGCGCAGCGCAGCCGAGCGCATCGGATCGGAGAAGAGCACAGCGGAGGGGAGGGGAGGTCGCACGAGCATGTCGGGGCCGCACTCCGCCTCCACGTAGTCTGCGGGCGCGGGGCCGCCCGCTCAGCGGCGGCGGGGCGGCGGGGCGGCGGGGCGGCCGGGGCGGCCGGGCCGTGCGGACCGATGTAGAGCTTCATGAGCTTCATGGTGGTGGGCCCCGGCGAGGAGGCGTACACCGTCGAGTCCACCTGGTGCACGGGGCACACCTGCGCCCCCGCGCCGGCCCGCCCCGTCGCTCGCGGCCCTCGCGGGGCGGGCGGGGCGGGGGCGCGGTGGCGGGCGCGCCTCCTTGGTGCTGCTGGTGATGAAGACCTCGTCGGCGGTGAGGAGGAAGGGCAGCGTGAAGACCTGCTCCCTGCGCCCCGGCCCCGCGCCTCAGCCGAGCCGCGCCGCCTACGCATCGACCGGGGCGGGGCCGGGGCGCGCTTGACGGGGATGCCGTTCATGCGGGCGAGGCGGAGGACGTCGGCGCGCGTGATCCCCGAGAGGATCCGGTTCGACTCCGGCGCCGTGTACGCCTGCGGGGCACCCGCTCAGCGGGAGGAGGGGGAGGGAGGAGGGAGGGGTCGCACCGTGCCGTCCTTGACGCACCAGACGTTGCACGTGCTGCCCTCCGTCACGTGGCCCTCCGCGTCCACGAAGACGCACTGCGCGCGCGCGCGCGTGCCGATCGGACCGGCCCGGCCCGGATCGGCGGCGGCGGGCGGAGAAGGAGCGCACCTCTGTGAAGCCCTCCTTCTGGACGGCGTTCAGATCCATCACGTTCGGCCTGCGCGGCGGGGCGCGGCGGGGCGCTAAGCGGCGGGGCGGGGCGGTGCGGGGAGCGGCGGGCGGAGGCGGCGGGTCGAGCGGACAGGAGGGCGATGCTCTTTATGTGGCAGCGGTGCCAGCGCTCGTCGGGCATCGACTTGAGGGCGATGCCGCGCGTGAAGTACTCGGGCGGGAAGGGCTTCAGCGGCTGCGTGAAGACGAGTAGCGTCGGCCGGAGGTTCTCAGCCGCCGGGAGCAGGTGCGAGCGGCCGCCGTAGGCGCCGTAGGTCGCCTGCAGGTAGACGAACGAGAGGCCCGTCGGGGAGGCCTCGTTCACCCGCAGCAGCCGAGACACGACCTCCGCCAGCTCCCGGTTCGTGTGCGCCAGCCCGAACCCGATGTGCTTGCAGCTCCGCTGGAACCGGCCTGCCCCGCCGCCCCCGTCGCTCGCGGGGGCCCGGTGCGAGCGCGGGCGCCGGGCGCGGCGCGCACTGAGGTGCGGATCCATCGCCAGAGGCTTCCCGTCGTAGCACGGCACGACCTGTGCGGCGCGCAAACTCAGCGGCGCTGCCGGAGCGCGAGCGCGAGCGCCGCGGGCGGGCGCTCACGTCGTACACTCCGCCGGCGTAGTTAAAGCCGTAGTCGAATCTGCGCGCGCGTCGGTCCCGCGTCTGCGCTATGTTCTAAGCGTGCTTACATGGACACTTTGGCCGTCGCCGCGTCGATGATCTGCCCATTCAGGTAGACCTTGCCCCTGCGGTGCGGACGCCGTGTGAACTCGCGAGCGCCGGCCGATCGCAGCCGCGGGCTTCTACAACAGCATGAACGGAGCGTACCCAGTCTTTAGATGCTGATCCTGCGCGCCCACGTCTTTCCGCTCATGCGTCGAGGAGCCGGCCGGGCTGCCAAGGCCCCCAGACGAGGAGGGCGCCGTCGGGCCCTTCCCTTGGTGCCCATCTCGCCTGTCTCCACTGTCTCCGAACGACTTTTTGTCGCCTGCGTGCCTGTCCCCATGTCTTGTCCCGGCGTGGCCGCCGTGGCTGTTTCCTGCGGGCGAAGTACAAATTTCAGCGAGGTCACGCTCCCCGCGGGGAGATCGCTGGCACTACAGGCATCTAAGTCGGCGATAGCGGGACGCTGCCGCCGCGTCATTCCCCTGCTCGCGATGCTCGGGCCGCGGGCGAGTTGGTGCTCCGCCTGCGGGGGAGGGCCGCTGACGGCGCTCACGAGGAAAGCGGCGACGTGCTATTGGCCGCGGGAATGCGGGCGCGCATGCGTCCGCCGCAGCTGTTCTAGCCCCGCACAGACCCACGAGGCCCGGCGTCCCGCCTGCAGACAGGAGCTATGCGCTGCTCTCTCCACGCACCCATACTCGCCCGACGGCCGCCCACAAGAGCTTTCCGGGAGGACCTCGCGTGGAGCGTGTACCCCGGCTGCAGCGCTGTCCGAGCTTCGCCGGACTCTCCCGCTGCCCCCGTTCGTTTAACACACTCATCAAAGATGTCGGACATGGAAGGTGCGATGCTTGCCGCGAGCCCGGTTCCATCGCCTCTGACGCACGTTCCGCGCTCGCGCAGATGAGTACGAGTTCGAATGTGCGTACACGCTGGACGGCACATTCGCGGCTAGCGGGCGTGGTCGGTGCGCCCCGCTGAGCGCCCCGCGCCCGCAGACTCGGACGAGGAGCCCGAGGAGGAGAATGTGAACATTGAGAACCAGTACTACAACTCCAAAGGTGCGCACGATGGCCGGCTTCATCCCCGAAGCGTGTCGCTGTCCGCTCGCATGCCCGGAGTGACCGCTGCACCAGGCCTGCGCGAGGGCGACGTGAAGGCGGCGCTGGACGGCTTCGAGCAGGTCGTCAAGATGGAGCCCGAGAAGGGGGAGTGGTGCGCCCGACGTGCGTCGCTTGTGCCTGTCGGCGCTGAGCAGCGCGTTCGATCAGGGGCTTCAAGGCGCTCAAGCAGATGGTGAAGCTGAACTTCAAGCTCAAGAACTTCAAGGCTATGATGGAGAAGTACAAGCAGGCGCGCCGCCGCCCTGCCTTGTCGCGCCCTGCGGCGCTGCTGCCAGTGCCTGCCACCGCCGCGTTGCTGAGCCCGCCACCGCGCAGCTGCTGACGTACATCAAGTCGGCCGTGACGCGAAACTACAGCGAGAAGTGCATCAACAACATCCTCGACTACGTCTCCAGCGCCCAGACGGTGCCCGCTTCCACCCTGCGCGCCGCGCCGCGCCGCGCCAGCCCCGGCCTGACGGCGCCCGGCGGCGCGCAGATGGAGCTGCTGCAGGACTTCTACGAGACTACCCTGGATGCGCTCCGAGACGCCCAGAACGAGGTCGGCCGCGGCCTCAGTCTGCCGGCCCCGCCCCGCCGGCGCCGCTCACGCGCCGCCCCTCCAGCGCCTCTGGTTCAAGACGAACCTGAAGCTCGGAAAGCTCTGGTTCGACATCGGCGAGTACTCCAAGCTGCAGAAGGTCCCCCCCTTCCTTTTCCTTCCTTCCTTGCTTCCTCCCTCGTTCGCTGAGCGAGCGGGCGGGCGGGCTGGCGGGGCGGCAGATCCTGAAGGACCTACACAAGAGCTGCCAGCGCGAGGACGGCACCGACGACCACAAGAAGGGCACCCAGGCGCGACTTCCGCTCTCCGCCCCCCGCCTGCCCTGCGCCCTCTCCGCCCTGAACCCCCTCGCCCCCAGCTCCTGGAGGTCTTCGCCCTCGAAATCCAGCTCTACACCGCCACCAAGAACAACAAGAAGCTCAAGCAGGCGCGCCCCGCCCCGCCCCGCCCCGACTCGCTTTTCTTCGCAGCTTACCCCCCCGCAGCTGTACCAGCGGGCGCTGCAGATCAAGGCGGCGATCCCCCACCCGCGCATCATGGGGGTCATCCGCGAGTGTGGAGGCAAGCCGCCTCCTTCCCTCCCCCCCTCCGCGCGGGTCCGAGCGCCGGCGGGCGGGCCGGCGTGCGCAGGGAAGATGCACATGGGCGAGCGGGAGTGGGAGAAGGCCCGCACCGACTTCTTCGAGGCCTTCAAGAGCTACGACGAGGCGCGCCGGCCCCTGTACCCCTCTCCCCGCGCGCCCCTCCGAGTCTGACTGATCCCCGGGGGCCAGGCCGGCTCGCCGCGGCGGATCCAGTGCCTCAAGTACCTCGTGCTGGCGAACATGCTCATGCAATCCGAGATCAACCCGTTCGACTCCCAGGCGGGCCCCTTCCCTCCCTCCCTCCGCGCCCCGCACCTGCCGCGCCTGAACCGCGCCTCGCGCAGGAGGCGAAGCCGTACAAGAACGACCCCGAGATCGTCGCCATGACCGACCTGGCTCGCCCCCCTCCCTCCCCTCCTCCTCTACCCCCCCCCCTCTGAAGCCCCCCAAGGTCTCGGCGTACATGCGCGACGAGATCCACGAGTTCGAGAAGATCCTCAAGGCGCGCCCGGCCCCGCCCTCCCCGCCCCGCCTCTCCGCTCCCCCCCCTGACCCCCGCGCCGCGCCGCAGAACAACCGGCGGACGATCATGGACGACCCGTTCATCCGGCAGTACATCGAGGACCTCCTGCGCAACATCCGCACCCAGGCCCGCCCCCCCGCTCGCCCGCCCGCCCGCCCGCCCGCCCCGCCGCCTTGCTCTGCTCTGCCTTGCGCCCGCCCGCGCTGAGGCCTCCGCCCACCAGGTCCTCCTCAAGCTCATCAAGCCCTACACCCGCATCCGCATCCCCTTCATCTCCAAGGCCCGCCCTCCCCCCCCCCCTTACCCCCTACCCCCTACCCCCCATGACCCCGGGTACAGGAGCTGAACATCCCGGAGGCGGACGTGGAATCCCTCCTCGTGGCCCTCATCCTCGACAACCGCATCTCCGGCTGCATCGACCAGGCGCGCCGTACCCCCCTCCTCGCATCGTACCAGTACCCCTCCGTCTGACCCCGTCTCAGGTGAACCAGCTGCTGGAGCTGCACGACAAGGGCAAGACCACCAAGAAGTACGCGTCCCTCGACAAGGCACGTACCCCCCCGCCCCGCGCCTCTACCGCGCGCGCCGCGCGTCGCTGAGGCCGCCCCGATGCGCAGTGGTCCTCCCAGCTGGCGTCCCTCCACAGCACCATCATCAACAAGCTCCTCTGACCCCCGCCCTCCCGCCTCTCCGCCCGCCCCGCCCTTTTTCCTTCCTCTGCGCCCCGCCCCGCCCTTTGCCCCGCCCCCCTCCCATCCCTCCCGCCCGCTTCGCGACCGCCCGCCCGCCCGCACCGCCCTGCCCCCGCCCCCCGCCCTCCACGCCCCGGCCCCCGCCTTCCGCTGCTGTCCGTCTACGTTGTACAAGTAACTAACTAACTCGGGACCTAGCCGACTCGATATCAGCCGGCGCCGACGGTCTGGAAGCCGCCCTTGATGCGGTGGTGGGAGCGCTTGAGCTGCTTGTTGAGGAAGACCCAGTCGGTGAGGGGGTTGTTTGATGCGACCTTCGTGTCGTAGACGTACGGCAGCAGCAGCGGGATCGGCTTCTCTGTGAACAGCAGCACCTGCGGGGGCGTTCGGCGAGCTCCGGATCCGGCGGGGGCGCCGCCTGCGCGCCGCGGTCGCGGGTTTCTACGCACGTGGACGTAGTTCGAGCCGGGCTTGAGGGGGCAGGGGATCGGGTCCGATAGCAGGATCTGCTGCACTGCGGCGGCGCTCAGCGCGGGGCGAGACCGGCCGGGCAGCTGCAGGGGCGCGGCGAGCGGGGGCGGGCGCACCCTTGTCGAAGTCGAAGGCCGTGTCGATCTCTATCCTATTCACCTGCGGCCGAGGGTTACGGGGTCTGCAGGCCGGCCGCGGGTCTGCGGCGAGGGTCGCGGGGTTGTGTTCACCACGCGCGGTCCCTCCCGCACGATGCCCATGTTCTTCACCGGCATCGGAATGAGCCCTGCGCGGCGCGGCGGGCGTCACGGCGTGAGCAGGTCGCCCGGCGCCGCGGGGCGATCGATCTGGCACGAGCCGACGGCGCGGCGGGCAGGCGCACTCGATCCCTGCGCCTCGACGCGCATCTGAGATAGATAAGAGGCGTTCAGCTGTGGCGCGGCGCGGCCTGGCGGCCCCGGAAGCTAGCCTAGTAGCGCCAGCCTTGGACCCCAGCGCCCTTCCGCGCGCGCCCGAGCCGCAGGGCTCGCCGCTCTTAGCTGCAATCGAAAGCATGGTGCATAGCGCGGCTCTGCACCTGCTCTTTGTCAACTTGGTCCTTTATCCAGCAGCGGACGAGCTCCTCGGGTTCCATCCCGCCGCTCGCCGCTGGCGCGACGACCGCCTCCTCTGACACCGCCATGTGCAGGAAATCGAGCTCGCGAGCCTAGCGCTGCTAGTGGCGCTGCTGGCGCTGTTAAAGTTGCGCTGAACTTGCGCACCTAGCGGGGGTACGCGTCACAGGAGTTCGTCAGTTCGGCTCGAGCTCGCAATGCCTGACGACGGCGCACCCGTCGTCGAGGGCGCACCGTCCACCGGGCACCATGGCCGGTACGCGCCGCTGGCCCAGTTCCTAATTGCCCCGCGTAACTTCCCAGGGCGCAGCACATACACGGCGGAGCAGGTCAAGCTGAAGGACGAGTTCAGGGCGAAGCTTGCCGACGTCACTGACGAGGAGAAGCGGTGCGCCGCGGACGGTCGCGCGAGCGCCGGTTTTCGCCGCCAACTCAGCAGGCTCACCCGCCACGCGCTGCGCTGCGCTCTGTTTTTGCAGGGCTTGGCTCGACGATGCATGCCTCTACAGGTGAACTGCTCCCCCCTCTGGCTGCGCGCGGTGCGCCCGAAGTTCCTGAGCCCTGCCCTGCAGGCACCTGCGCGCCCGGAGCTGGGACCTGACCAAGGCCGAGACGATGCTGCGCGCCGGGATGAAGTGGCGGTTCGACGACTACCGGCCCATGGACATCAAGTGGAGCGAGGTGGAGAAGGAGGGCGAGACCGGCAAAGTGTACGCGCGAGCTCGAGGCCTCCGCGCCGCGCCGGCTCACGGCGCGCCGCAGCTACCGCAACGGGAAGGACAAGCTCGGGCACCCGGTGCTCATCATGCGGCCCAAGAACCAGAACACGAAGGACCGCGTGGGCCAGATCAAGCTCCTCGGTCCGTCTCCCGTCGGCCGCGCGCCGCCGCGCCGGGGCGCGCCGGGCGCCGACGCGCGGCGCCGCGGCGCGCAGTGTACATGCTGGAGCGGTGCTGCGAGGAGATGACGGACGGCGTGGAGCAGCTCCTCCTCATCATCGACTTCAAGGGCTACGGCTACTCCAACGCCCCCGTGCGCCCGCCCGCCCGCCCTGCCCGCCCGGCGCCGGCCCCGGCGCCGGCGCCCCAAAGCGCGTTCAAGTCAATTTACAATAGAGGAAGTGCTACAAATGTAGTACGGAAACGACCGCAGCCTAATTAGGGCGGAATTAATCGCAGGACATGGGGACGAGCCAGGAGACGCTGCACATCGTGTCGAACTACTACCCCGAGCGGCTCTTCCGGGCGCTCTCGGTGGACCCGCCCTGGATCTTCTGGGCCTTCTACAAGCTCATCACCCCTTTCATCGACCCTATCACCGCCCAGAAGGCGAGCCGCCCTCCGGCCAGCCGCGTTTGAGAGGAGTCAGAGTTAGACCGACAGAGGCTTCCAAGACGCGCCCCGGCCAGCGCGGGGGCTGCTAACCGTAGTCTACTCGCGCCCCGGGGGCGCCCTCAGAGCAGCCGGAGGTCGCCGGCCCCTTCTGAGCCCCCCGCGCGCAGGTGCAGTTCGCGCCGGAGGGGCGCGACTCGAGCGCGGCGGCGTACGACAAGCTCTACGAGCTCGTCCCCAAGGAGGACCTCGAGGAGCTCCTCCACGGCTCCTCCAAGGCCCGCCGCCCCCCCTCGCTCCCGGCGTGATCCGAGGTCTCCGCCGCCTGACCCCGAGGCGTCGCGTCGCAGTGGGTCTTCAAGGTCGAGGACTACCGCGTCGACGTGCGCGGCGGGGCACCTCTGCCACGACATCGGGCGCGTTCGCGCCTCACTTCGTTCGCAGGAGCTGGCGAACGACCTCCGGAAGGTGCGGCTGCGGGAGGAGCGACAGAAGCGCGCCGCCGCCGCCGGCTCCTCCTCCAGCGGCGAGGCCGCCGCCGCCGCCGCCGCCACCGCTGAGGCCCAGGCCTAGGCCCAGGCTCAGGCCTCGAACTCGAAGCTTTCGAACGCTCTGAAAGATGCGCATGCCGTCCCTCTCTGCAGCAACGCGGTGCCTGGGCATGGGGCCTGCCGGGCCGGGGACTGGGCGATCGGGATCCAGCAGCCTACTGTCGACGTAGAGGCTTGCAATTGCGAGATTCAATCCGAAGAAAAAGAAGGGCGACATACATTAAGCGGAGACTGCGAAGGAGGGAAACGGGCGGACGCTCAGGGAGCGGGGATCCGGATGCGGGGGGGGGCGCGGGAAGGTACAGGGTGCGTTCGGCTAGTCGAGGAGGCGGGAGTTGTCCACGGAGCGGTAGGAGGGGGGGCACGCGGCCGCGGTGAGGCCGCAGAGGGGCAGGAACTTGGCGAGGGGCCAGGGCAGCGGCACCGAGCAGTCGCTGAGGCCGCGCGCGCGCCCCTGCTTGCCGGCCGGCTGCGGGAGGAGCGGGAGGGCCCCCGGGTCCTTCTCGCGCTGCGAGAGGAGCCCGGCCGAGGCGTTGAGGCCACAGACCAGGTCCTCCAGGGCCGCCCGGTCGGGCAGCAGGCCCGTCAGCTCCGTCCCGTCCACCGCCCGCTTGTGGTCGTAGATAAGCTGCCGGGGCCCCCGCGTGAGCGCGGCGCGCCCCCCGGATCGGGCGGCGTCCTCTGTGCAACCTAGAAGATCTGGAGCCCCAGGCCTGGCCAGCCTCAAGGCGCCCGTCCCCTAGCCGTACCCGAGCCCAGCCTGGGGGCGGCGCGGGCGGACCTGGCAGATGGCCTCGTTGCGGAGGTAGGCCGCCAGCGCGAGCGGCGTCACGTTGCTGTCCGTCCGCGCCTCCAGGTTCGCCCCCGCATCCAGCAGCAGCCTGGGGGAACGTTCGTTCGTTTAGGGGGGAAGAAGCGGTGCGGGGGTACGCGGGCGGGCGACCGAGCACCGGACGACGTCGACGTGCTGGCGGGAGACGGCGGCGACGAGGGGCGAGGTGCCGTCGGCGCGGGGCAGGTTGGCGTCGGCGCCCGCCGCGACAAGCACGGCGACGACGTCCGAGTGGCCCTCCAGCGACGCCATAAACAGCGCTGCCCGCCCCCGCGAGCCGGCGGTCAGGCGGCGCGAACGTGCTCCGTTTCTTGGTTCTAGAGGGCGGGGCGGGGGCGGGGGCGCGGGCGGGCGGGCGGGCGCACCGCTGGTGCCGTCGCGGCGCGTGGCGTTCACGTCGGCCCCGTGGTCGATCAGGAGCCTCACGATGGGGAGGAACCTACCGCCCGCCCGCCCGCCCGCGCTCGGCCGGAGAGAAAAAGAGGGGGGGGGAGGAAAGCATAGGGGTACCCGATTTCGGAGAGGGCGATGAGGGGCCTGAGGCCCTTCTTGGAGGAGACGCAGGGGTCGGCGCCCTTGTCGAGGAGGAACTTGACGACGTCTGGGGAGAGAATCCGAAGAGGGGACAGTCAGCGAAGCCGCTGAGTCAGCTAAGCACAGCCCGCTCGACTGGGAGCTCTCACCCGTTCGGTTGTAAACGGCCGCCGCGAAGAGCGGCGTCGTGTCGTTCTGCGCGCGCGGCGTCGGCGTCGGCCTCGGCGGGGGGCGGGGCGGCAGGATCCGGGACGGCGGGGCGGACCTTATCCTTTGCGTCGAGAAGGGCGCCTGCGCGGGGCGGGCCCGGGGCGGATCAGAGGGGCGCGAGGGGTGCGGGAGGGGCAGGGCGGGCGCCGCCGCACCGTTGTCGAGGAGGAAGCGGGCAACGTTCAGGTGACCGTTCGCGCTCGCGATGTAGAGGGGCGTCCGCTCGTCGTCGTTCCGCTCGTCAACCGACGCGCGGTTCTCGATCAGGACCCTGCGCCGCGCCGCGCCGCGCCGCCGGCGTCAGATCGGTTCAGATCAGCTCCGATCAGGCTTTGAACGTGAGCGCACTTGCAGACGTGGACGTAGCCGCTGGAGGCGGCGACGAAGAGCGGCGTGCGCCCGCCGTTGCCCTTGGCGTTGACGGGCGCGCCCGCCGCGATCACCTCCTGCGCTACCTCGTGGAAGCCCTCCTGCGCGCCGGCGGGCTCGGATCGGGGCGGGTGGGGGCGCTCGGGCGCGGGCCCGGGTCGGCCCCGGCGGTTCGTGTTCGCCCGCCGCAGCGGCAGCCGCTTGGAACCCACGGCACGCCCAAAGTCTCGTGCGCTCGTACGCGCTTCGATCACTCTTTAACTGCGAGACCGCGCACCACGCAAGCAGCGAGGAGGCCGTCCTGCAGCTCCCAGCGCCAGTCTGTGCCTCGCTCATCCGGCCGCGAGCGGAGCGCTTCCCTGCGGCCAGTCCCCCGTCAGGCACCATGCAGCGGCGCGCAGGAGGCGGCTTAACGCAAGCCCAGCCGGGCGCCCGCGGCAGGACGGCGTCTCAGGTGTCTGCGGTGGGCGACGCACCTGACCGCATCCAAATCGCCGGCCTGACACGCCGCGAACAGAGCCATCGCCTCTGCCGCCTTCGTGCAGCCGAGGGTGCGCGGCGGGGTTGTCCTTGGCGGGCCGGTTGCTGCGGGTTTGCCGGTTGCGGCCTGTACGGCCTATGCGGCGTGTACGTCCACCGCAGCGCGTGCTGTAGCGATGCAGCCGCGCCGCTCTGATAACGCCCGCGCAACTTTCGCGCCCTTGCTCCGGGGGTAGTGGATTAGAGGGCGATGAAATGAGGAACGTTTAACCGCCGCGGCGCCGGCGCACTCAAGTGTCATATGTAGTGTGAGTGCGCATGCGGCAACGCGTTGAAGAGCCCAGAGGCGCCCGGGTTCGGAGGCGCAACGAACGTACGCGTGCCGGCAGGCACGTGGCAGGCACACTGTGTGTGTGTGACAGGCTCGCAACACTGATCATGAGGAGGGGAGAAAGAGTACATTACAGGGCGGGAACAGGTGGAGGTGCCACGCCGCTGAGAGCGGGGAAAGCGGCGCGGGGAGCGGGCCTGGGGGAAGAGGCGCGGGCAGGGAGGCGAGGGCGGGCTAAAGCGGCGCTGGCGGGCGTAACGCTAACGGGAACGGAGTCGGCCCTACTTCTTTTGGTTGAAGAGGACGTCCTTGATTACCTGAAGGAGCGAGGGCCCCGAGCTCAGGGGGGCGGCGCAAGGGGCGTTGCAGGCGGGATTCGAACCTGCGACATGAGCCCGTGGCACTGCTCCACCGCAATCTTCGAGGCGTCCCTCGTGATCTGGCGGGAAGCCTTCAGAGGGGGTACCGCAGGCCGGCCGGAAGGGGGGGACGGGCGCGCCTTCGTCAGGGGGGAGTCGTCCGTCGCCGACGTGCCCTTCTTGCGGCCCTCCGGCATATAGTACCCCATCCGCGAGCCGTGCGAGAGCTGCCAGGGGCTTCGGTGGAATGCGGGGTACGCAAGAGGCGGAAGAAGAAAGGGGGTACCTGGTTCTCCGCCTGCTCCAGCTTCTCGGCGAGGTCGGCGATCTGCCCCGCCGTGTACTCCCGGTTCTGCGCCGGCGCTCAGGAGCCAGCCCCGGAGGCGCCGCCTTTCCCTTTGGGCGCACGGCCAGGATCGGGGAGGAGGAGAGGGTGTTGATCCAGTACTTGTTCCAGAGCAGGTCCAGCAGGTGCGTGTCCAGGGAGGACTTGAAGTACGAGATCTCCAGCGGGTAGTACCTGGCAAAGAAGAAGAAAGAAGGGGAGTGAGGAGGGGCGGAAGGAGGGGGAGCGACCGCCCCCACGGCCCGGCCCGGCGCACTGCTTGCAGTGGACGCCGAAGTCCTCGATCTTGGAGAGGGGGATCGTCTGCGTCCCGGGACGTGAGGGGCGATAGAGGGATAAGGAGGGGAGAGGAGGCGGTCCTGGTACTCGGAGGGGGCCTCGTCGGGCGGCTTGAAGCCCTCCGGGTAGGTCCGGAAGGCGCCAATCTCGACCTTGCCGGCCGAGATGGTGCGCGTGGGGTCAATCTGCGCGGCGCCACGCGTTGGCGCCCGCGGGAAAGGAGCGGGGCGCGGCTGGCCGCACGACGACGGCGAGGAAGGGCTCCTGGTACTGCTGGTTCGACATTTGCGTGGTCACGTCGATGCCGGAGAGCCAGCAGCCGTAACCAGGGTGGCTGTGATACCACCCGACCACGTTCTCTAGCCTGCCAACCTGCGGGGCGGCGCGGACCCCGTCAGCTGTCATTCTCAAGGGCGCCGAGCGGCGGCGCGGGCGGCGGCGGGCGGCGGCGCGGTGCAGAACGGCGCGAACCTTTTCGTTCAGCTCCTTGTACTGCACCATATACTCGTACGCTTCGGCCTGTGCGTTCACGCGCGTCTCCGTGCCTTCGACGGGGAGGGCGAACGAGTCGAGCACGATGATGGTGGAGCCGTCCACCTTGCCCTGCATGACGCCCATGACTTCAATGGTGCCGCCGGAACGCGCGTGCATGACCATCTTCAGGAGGGCGAGCGCTGAGATCTTGACATTCTGTGGGAGCGGCACGCCGCGCAGGCGCCCGAGCTAAGCAGGCAGTCAACGCCGCAGCACGTTTCGCGCGCGTACTTTGAAGTAGTGAGGGTCCTTCGTCCACGGCTTGCCTGCGATGATGGCTTTCTGCTCATCCGCGTTGTACTTGAAGATGGCGTCGGGGTCGACTGTATCTATCGAGTTCTCGAGCTCGAAGCGCTTCTGCGCGTCGCGGCTCGATGAGCTCGCCGCCATGCGAACTCTGTGCCTACTGTACCCCCGCACTGCTTCTTCCCCCACATCGACTTGTTTAGCTTTGCTCCCACACCGTGGCACCGGCTAGCTATTGGCGGTCGTAGCTCCATCGGCATGCCGCCGATGTTAACGGTACGGAATACGTCCTGCGCCCAGCCGCCGCGCTCGGAGTCTGACCGTGTGCGACAGCTCGCCCAGCAAGCGGAGCTGGAGAGGGAAGAGGAGCTATTGGACATACAGCGACAGCAGCGGCGTGAGTACTATGCGACAACAAGCAAAGAAGGCAAGCTGCTCCGAGGCTGCTGCAATCGAGGCTGCTGGGCGCACAGCGCTCCGCGAGCCGCCCTGGGGCCGCCGCCTGGCTTTCTAGCGCATGAATCCAGCCTTGGTGGCATCGAAGACCAGCCCCACGCTAGCTAGCGCCGCTAGGGCCTCCGGGGCCGAGCCGCCGGTTCTCCCCAACCGCTGCGCCGCTGACCGCCGCGCCCGCGTCGCAGACATCGCCGTTTTTGAGAGCAGGTTAGGCCTCAGTCCAGTTGTCATTCCGGAGAACCACCTTAGCTACGATGCGAGGAAGGCGATAGAGGAGACTGAACTGTCTAGGATGGTGCGCGGCCCCGCCCGCCCCGCCCCGCCAGCCCGCGCGCTCAGCCCCCGCGCAGGGTGTGCGCAAGAAGCGCGCGCAGCGGCCGCCGAGCCCGCTCTCGTACTACGGTGCGCCCTGGGCGGCCCGGAGGCCCCGCGCCGCGGCGCCGGCGGCCGCTCACGCCCCGGCCAGATTTCGGAGCGGTGGTGAAGCGGATACCGAGCAAGGGGGGCCTGGCAAAGGCGGGGAGCACGGGGAACCTGAGCCAGAACCTCACGGGCTTCCCGACGGGCCCGCTGGCGGGCCTGGACACGAGCGCGCTCTCGGCGGTGACGCGCTCGGTCCAGATGATGGCGACGGGGGCGACGGGGGCGTCCCGCGCGAGCCTCGGGACGAGCGCGTCGGCGCTGCTGCAGACGGTGGCCGACCTCGACGCCCTCGCCCCCGTCGACGTCGTCCGCGGCGAGCACCGCAAGCGCGACCGCACCGTGAAGGTCTTTTGCCGTACCCCCTTCTTCCCCCCCCCCCCCTTCCGCCATGAGCCCGCGGCGGCAGACGGCGGTGGAGTCGAGGTACCCCCCGATGGTGACGGGGGACCCCGGGATCGACCGGGATATGCCGACGTACAGCGCCAGCGAGATGCTGCGGGGGAACATGGCGCGCGCGCCCCCGCACCCGCCCCGCCCTTCCTTCCCCCCTGACTGGACGGCAGATCGCGACGAGGGCGTCGGTGGAGCGGCTGGCGTCGGGGCGGCTGAGCCCCGCGCCCCACTCCGTCGTCAAGAGCCTGCGGCAGTCGTGGGCGAGCCTCGCGCCCACGCGCAGGACGGCCGCCGCCGCCAAGTCGCGCGCCTCCACGGCCGGCAGCAGCGAGGCCAGCGGGGCGGTGCTGCGCGACGACGGCGCCCGCCGCGCCGTCCGCTCCGCCTCGGCCGAGCACATGCTCGAGCCGATCTTCTGCCCCACGGGCTGCAGCCAGGCCCCGGTCGGCCCCCCCGCGCCCCCCCTCGCCCCACCCCCCAGGCCCGCCTGACGCCGTATGCACGCAGCCGCTCTCGCACGCGCACGAGTTTATTCGCTGCTCGAAGCTCAACTCCCTCTTCTCGGACCACCCCTCCTTCAGCATGGTGCGCCGGGCCCGGGCGCCCGCGCCGGCGCCGGTCGGCGCCCCGGTCCGAGGCCGGCCGCAGCAGGAGCGGGCGTTCCGGGCGGCGGAGGACTTGCGGCGGGGGCGGGAGCGGGAGAAGATGGAGCGGGAGGCCCGAGAGCTCCACCTCGCCATCCGGGAGCTCGAGCGCGCCAAGCTGCTCGGTCCGCCCGCCCGCCCCGCCCGGCCGCCCGGCCCTATCGCCCTTTGCTGCGTTGTGTTGAGGCCGGGCGGGGCAGAGCGGCAGCGGGCGCACTTCTGGGAGGCGGTGGAGCGGCGCGAGCCGCACGCGCTGCGGCAGCTCCGCGAGCTCAGCGCCATCCGCGACGAGGCGCGAACGAAGCGACGCCGTACCCCCGCCGCCTCGGAGGGCGCGCGCCCCTGACGGGTGGCCCGGCAGGACGCGAGGCGCGACGTGGGGGACTTCGAGTTGGAGTCGGGGCCCGCGGCGGCCCCCGCGGCGGCCGGCGGCTCCAGCGAGGTCCTCGGCGCCCGCCTCTCGAACCTCCCGGCCGCCGCAGCCCAGATCGCCCTCCTCCGCGCCGCCCGCCGCGCCGCCTCGGGCTCCCCCACCGCCGTCGACCCCCGCAGGCTGTGCGCCGCCCCGGCCGAGCTCGGCCCCCCTCACAGCCCCCCCGCTGAGGCCGCGCCGGTGCGCCCGCAGGTACGGGGCGACGGGGATGGCGTACGTGAGCCCGGGGAGCAAGGGCCCCGACAGCCTGGAGGAGCCGGGTACGCAGATGACGGAGCTCGAGCAGTTCGGGGAGCGCGTGCGCGCCATGCAGGCCAAGCCCCGCACCTCCTCCGTCTCCAGCTAGCGATAGCCTGCCCCTGAGCCCGCAGGTCCTGTGGCCCGCGCGGCGGCCCCGCCCCTTTTTCCTTTTCTCGCTAGTCTAGCAGACTTCTAGTATTGCCAGATCCCGGCCCCTAGTGTGCCACAGTACATTCATGCTTTTTGCAATTGTTTGAGCCTGAATTCAAATCCACAGGGCCAGATGGTCATCGAATCGATTGATCATCGGGTATTTACAAGCGAAGTTACAAATCCTAACTTGGCAACGCGCGCATTTGAGAAGGGATCATTGGAATGAATCTAGCCTACAGGCACTGGTCTAGATCTAGCCTTCTGCAGCAAAATAGAACCCTATAGCTATAGCTAGTAGCTAGCGCTCGGAAACCTTGAAAAATACACTGTGATCATGACAGCTGGGCTAAAGCTAAGCTAGCAGAGCACTCTGAAATAGAAATTTTTGAACGCAACACACTGCAGCAGATGCTTAAAAACACAGGGGCTGAAACAGGGGGAATACGAAAGAAGCATGTACATTAGCATACAAAGCCGCCGGCACCGGGCAAAGCGGGCTGGCACTGCGGCAGCAGTCTGGATGCGGAAATTACCAAATATGAGCGGCTCAGCGGGTCACGCTCGCTCGAGCTCAGAGCTGCATGAGCACAGACTCGACGAGGACGTCCGACTTGGATTCCTCGAACTCAAGCGCCATGTCCTCGTGCGCGCGCTGCAGCTGGTGCCGCAGCGACACGTTCGTCTCCCGTAGCGCCGAAAGCTCCCACATGAGTCCGTGATTCATCTGTCAGAAACAACGAAAGTCAGCGCCTCAGGGCCTCGCACACGTAAACCACATGTGTGACGTCAGCGCGTCGGGTCGAGGAATGAGCACATACCTTAACGGACTCAGTGAGCTGTGCGCCAAGGTGCGCGTTGTGCTGCAGCGCACGCTCCAGCTGCACCTCCAGCTCCCTGCAGCGCTGCTCTAGCGCTTGCTTCTCCTCTAGGGCCTACGCCAGAGAATAAGACCTGCGCCGGAACAAACGTGCACGAGAAACCATTGCATACCTGACTCATCTCTTGCTTGAGCCTCTGGCTGCAGGGACGCTTGACAGCGGTTGCAACGCTGGACGCGCGCGCGGGAGCTGTCAAAGCGTCCCCTGGTCAGCGCTCGGCAGACAGTTGCTCCAAATTGCTTTAAAACGCACATGTAACTTCCTCCTTGGCGTCGACGGGCAGCTCCTTCCGCAGGCAGCTGACACTTGCGAGGAGATCGAGCGCAGCTGGCGCCGCTGGCGACCGCTCGATTTCAGCTGTCGTTGCAGCTGCTGGCTCGAGCCCAGCTGGCGCTGCATTTGGCTCCTGCGCCTTCAGGCAAGGAGAGCCGCTGCATGCACGACCAGATCGTGAGAAGGTGGCGCGGGACGACTTCATCAGAACTTCCGCAATTCTTCGACCGCCGCGGCGCGCAAGACAGCAGCTGCAGGCGCAAATCGAGGGATCGATATCGCTGCTAGCTATAGGTAAAGCGCTGCTGCGCTGTCGTTCTTGCGCAATTGCGCACCAGTCTTTAGAGAGGTCCGCAACCCTCCCCCTTCCCCGCTTTCACCCCCCCCCGCCACCGGTACCCCACCCCCCCGAGGATGCACCTGCAGGCGCCGGCCGGCCGGCCCGGCGGCGCCTAGGCAGGCACACGTACGCACACAAATCAAAGCAGCCACGCGCGCGCAGAAGCTGTTTGAGACGAACTTGGAATTCGAAGCGCGTGTTTGTAATCGTACATGTACCCCCGAAAAAGAGCCCCAGCTAAGACCCGAGGTACTAGCACTGGCCGGTCGCACTCCGATCCACGGCGAGCCCTGCACCTTTCAGCAATCTTCTCTAGGTCTCCAGGCTCGCCTGCGCGCGTTTGAGAACACACAGACAACAGCAGTTAGCCAGCGCCTGCGCTTCGGATGGCGGACTACCTCAAGGACCTTACCGACGACGGCGCCTGGAAGTTCGACGGAAATGCGGCGCACGTAGGCGAGGCAGTCAAGGCTGGCCTTGTGCGCCACCACGGTCCAGCCGCCGGGCGCCGACCTCGCGGGGGCCGGCTTCTAGTCGCCTCGTTGCTGATGCGCCTCGCTCACAGGTCATCGAATTGACAAAGAAGGAGGATGTCAATGTGCGCACGCCGAGCCCCGCTCCTCGCGAGCTGGGCTGTCCTCCCGCGAGGTCCTTCGCGGATCTGACCCCTCCGTGCCTGGACGCCGCGCAGGAAGTCTACAAGATCGTCGACGAGGCCGCAGGCGTCGATGAGATCCCCTCGAACGGCGCTATCATCATGGTGCGCGGCCCTCTTTCCTCTGGCGCCTGCTGGGTCTCAGGCGGCTGCAGGCGTACGCCTCGTGGTGCGGGCACTGCAAGACCGCGAAGCCGGAGATGATCAAGGCGGCAGCACAGGTACGCGCAGCTCCACGCCGTCCTCGTTGCCCGAGCGCTGACCCGCCCTCCTTCCTCCTTCCTCCTTCTCCTCCGACCCCTGCAGCTGGTTCGCTCCCCGGCGACGCCGCCCGCGCTCTCTCCATTGCTAACGTACCTCTTTCGCACAACAGAAGAACTTCCCGTTCTTCCGGTTCGGCCGCATGCGCCCCGCCTCGCTCGCGGCGGGGCTCTGGGGTCCGACCGGCGCCCTCCCGCAGGGTGGACGCCTCGGAGCTGCAAGTAGACTCGGTGGCGGGCTTCCCGATCGACGCGTACCCCACGACGCTCGTTATCAAGGACAGCAACCTGGAGAAGGAGGACATGCAGTTCAAGAGCGCCGAGTACAGCGAGACGCGCACCGCCGACGGCTTCGCAGCCTACGTCAACGTGCGCCGGGCCTTTGCATCCCTTCGTTGTCTTGCTCTTGGGCTGACGGCGGGGCCGGCGGCGACGCAGCACGTGTTTATGGGCGGCAAGGAGAAGGAGGAGGCGGCGAAGCAGGAGGAGGAGAAGCCGGCGGAGTCCTCGGAGCCGCACCTCGTGAAGGCGGATGTGATCCAGGCGGTGAACGAGGGCAAGGTGATCGAGCTGACCACGAGGACAGAGTTCGACGTGCGCGCCGCCCTCCCCCGCCGGCCGCCCCCGCCCGGCCGCTCCCTTCTGAGCGGCCCCGGCAGGACTTCATGGGCTTCCGGGACCAGCTGCCGGGCCAAGGCGGCGTGATCATGGGCGTCAAGCCCGGCAGCGCCGTCTGCGGGACCGTCAAGCCGCACTTTGACAAGGCGGCCGAGGCGCTCGCCGGCAAGGCGGCCTTCGTCCGCGTGAGCCTGCCCGAGGTCTTCGGTAACGGCACGGCGATCACGGACGACGCCGGCAAGACGCTCGCCGACGTGCCGGTCGAGGGCTACCCGACCACCGTCATCTTCAAGCACGGCGCGGCCGCCGACGGCTCGGCCTTCGACGAGCAGAAGTGCACGGCCGGCAAGGCCCTCGGCTTCGCGACCGCCGTCAACGTGCGGCCCGCTGAACCCCTTTGTTCCCCGCTTTGCGCTGACGCAGCGCAGGACTTCCTCGCGCTCGGCCTCGACGGCGCGGCGCTGGATGCTCAGCTGAAGGACTTCGCGCCCCCCGCCGCGGATGCCGCGGCGACCCCCGCCGCGCAGCTCGACCAGGACGCGCACGGTGCGCCCGGCGCCTCTCTTCCCCCGGCCCCGGCCCTCGGCGCTCACGGCCGGCCGGCGCAGAGGCAGCTGCGGGGGAGGGCGAGGCGGCGTGCGGGTACGACGAGTCCGAGTACGTTGACATCGCCGGCCTCGGCCTGGACGCGGTCGGGAGCCCCGACGACGCCGGCTTCTACATCGACGACTTGTAACTCTACAGCTAGATTAATTCGTCGTTCCTCGCTGTCCCGACCTGCACGTAGAGCCTAGACCTAGGTAGCCAGAGCGTAGTATCGCTAGGTAGTTCGAATACGCCTGAAACCGGAGTGAAAAAAACCGAATATCCTTTCAAATTCCCGTGCGCGCAAACAAGCCATATGGCCCACGTGCGCAGGGCAAGTTGAGGAGCAACGGTTGGTGCGATTGCAAAACACAACCGCAAGGGAAAGGCACGCAGGGGAGAGGGTTGGGGACCGGGTGGGGAGGAGAGGGAGATGAGAGGCGCCTAGAGCTCGAGCTGCTCATCGGCGGCGAGCTCGAAGGCCGAGTCGTCGACGAAGTCCGTCTCGCAGGCGTCGCCCGCGACGGCAACGGCGTCCATGTCGATCTCTGGAGGCGGGCTCAGCCAGAGGACTGGGGGCGGGAGTGGAGCAAGGGGGGCGGCGCACCCTGGGTCTCGTCGTCGATCTGCTTGAGGCCGAAGACGCGCTGCAAGGAGGAGGATCAGAGGCGGAAGAGGCAGGCAGAGAGACGAAGGAAGGAAGGCGTGCCTCGATGGTCTGGCGCATGGCGTCGGCGGTGCGGGCGCCCTTGTACTTGTCCGAGCCGAACTTCATGTCCTCAACGCCGCTCTTGTCCTTCGCGATGATAACTGCCCCGCCGCCGCGTCAGCGTCGGCTCGGGCGGCTCAGGCGGGGCGGGCGCGTGAATCTGCGGGGGCGGCACCGGTGGGGTAGCCCGTGATCTGGTAGCCGGCGATCTGGTTCAGGCCGTTCGCGTCCGCGTCGATCTTGGCGACGGGGAACTTGCCAGCCTGCGCGGCGGCGACAACAGGCCGTCAGAAAGGGAGCGAGAGAAACGCGCCCCCGCGGGGAACGCACCAGCTACGTTCGTTCGACGGAACAGGAGGAAAACAAGGAAGATTCAGCACAGACAATGACCAAAGAGAGACGGGCGAGGCATCGGCCGGACCTGGGCAGCGAGCTCATCGTAGTCGTCGTGCATGGCCTTGCAGTGGCCGCACCACGACGCGTAGCCCTGCCCCGATAGCGCGCCCGATCAGCTGAGCGTGCAAGATGATAGCAGAGCTGCAAGGCGAACCATGATGATGGCGCCGTTGCTGGGAATCTGGTCCGAGGACTCATCGAGCTAGAGACCGGGCCGTTAGTGGAGGCCCGCAAGCCTTGCAGACGGGCGCCGCGCATACCGCATCGAAGAACGACTGCGAGGAGTGGAAGCAATCAGCAGCCGCGCTCAGATGGGGCAGTCAGGCGCTGCCGGGCGGCGGCCGCGAACCTTGAGGTCGTCGTTGCTCTTGAGCTCGATGACCTTGCCGGCGTTGACGGCGCCAACGATCGCGTCCTTGAATGACGGGTGTGAGCGGGCCCCGGAGCAGCGGGCGGCAGCGCGGTACCTTGGAGATAGGCATACTGGCGTTGGTGTGCGGTACGAACGCGAACTGCGTGGAGAGAGATGTGAGGCAACGCAGGATCGAACGGTAGTGCTTCAAAAGTACTCCGGCGGCGGCGGGACCCGACCGGGATCCGTGCACTTTAAACCTAACGACCGCCCTTGCTAGCAACCGACGCTGGTGCGGCGTGGAGAAAGCGGGCGTTTCCGACGGTACGCTTCTTTCTAAAGAAATGAGAAGCCCGCGCTAACGGAAGGAGTTGTGGGGCGCCACAGAAGCGCCGGCCGTTACTCTGGCTTGAGCGATACGGCGTAGGAGAACCCGGGAAGGCGATATATACCCAGACTGGCGTTGACAGGAAGGGGATTTGGCGCAGGAGGGCGCACCTGGCTGGCTTGGGGGGGATACAGGGTCCAGAGCAGTTCGCGCCCCAAGTTCTACGTGCGTGCGCCGCCGATAGGCATAGGGGAGGGGATAGTGGACACGATTTGCGCTCGCAGGCGCGCCTCGAGCGCTGGCCAGGCATGCGCGGCAGCGTCGCCGTTAGCCGCCTCGGATAAGCCAACCGCTGTCCCGCGCTCCCGCTATTGCGTGCTAAGCGCTGGCACATGCACCCACGGAATCTTTCTCGAAGATTCCAGCCGTGGCGACGTGGTGGCCGCGCCGCGCGGGGTCGTTAGATTGTACCGGAACACCGCCCTCAAACACCACACCCGCAGGTTCTTCAACGCACAGCACAATGCTCACCAAGGAGGTGCGCCGCGCGTGTGTCGGTTTCGTTCGTCGTGGCGGTACTCAGCGCTCCCAGGATGTTGCCGCCGCGGCGAATGAGGGCCGGGTCATCGAGCTGAAGAGCAAGCAGGACCTCGACGAGCTCTTCGACATCGTCGACGAGCCGGCGGGCGTCGACGAGATCCCCTCGTCCGGCACGATGGTCATGGTAGGCCGCGCCCCCTCTGCAACGGCGTCGGCGGCTCTCACGCAGGCGCCCGGCCGCAGGCGTACGCCTCGTGGTGCGGACACTGCAAGCACCTCAAGCCCGAGTTCGACGATGCCGCCAAGGAGGTCGCTGATCCCGCCAGATTCGCTGCGCGCCCCGCCGCCGTCTGACCCCCCCGCCTGTGCCCCTCTCCCTTGCGCCGCCCTCCTACAGCTGGTAAGAGCCCCCCTCGCCCATTCCCTTGACCTCGGCTCAGCCGTCCGCCCCTGCAGAAGGGGAAATTCCCGCTGGCTCGGCGCGCCCTGCACCCCTCCCACCGTCGCTTCCCGCCCCCGCTGACCGCCCCGCAGCATCGACGCCGACGCCGTCAACGTCGGCCAGGTCGCCGGCTACCAGATCACCGGCTACCCCACCGGTTCCTTCCCCCGCCCCCTCTAGCCGCCCGCCCGCCCTCCGCCTCACGCCCGGCTGCCGCGCCGCACGGCAGTCGTCATCGCCAAGGATGCTGACCTTCAGTCCGACAACATGAAGTTCGGTGCGTGCGCGCGCGCCGTTAAGATCAGCTTTCGCGCCCGTTGCTCGGTCCCGGCCGGCCGACCGCCTTCATTCCTACGGAGCCGCCGATAAACGCGCCCCCGGCTTGTCCTACGCCCGCCCGCCCGCCACGAGCCGCCCTCCGAGCGCCGGCCGCGCAGGGAGCAAGAAGTACGCCGACGAGCGCACCGCGGACGCCATCGTCGACACCATCGAGGTCGGCCCGGCCCGGCCCGTCCGGCGCTGCCCGGCGCTGCCCGCCCCTGACCCGAGCAGACGTACTTCTCGGCCGACGCGGAGGAGGACATCGGCGGGGGCGACCTCACCAAGGAGCAGGCGCGCCCGACCCCGCCCCGCCCCGCCCCGCCCCGCCCCGCCCCGCGAGCGAGCCGGGCGCGCGGCAGGTTCTGAAGGCGGTGAACGCCGGCAAGGTCCTCGAGCTCCAGAGCAAGGACGACGTCGAGGTGCGCAGCTGTCCTAGAGGCCCCAGGTGAACCCGCGCGGGTCGCTCCTGGCCTGAGGTCGGCGGCGCGGCGCAGGCGCTGCTCGACATCATCGACGAGGCCCCCGGCTCGGACGAGATCCCGAGCGACGGCGCCATGTGCGCCCCGCCCCGCCCCGCCCCCCTCCCAGCCCCTCCCCGCCCGTGACGGCGAACCGTACACGCAGCGTGATGGCGTACGCCTCGTGGTGCGGCCACTGCAAGGCCATGAAGCCCGGTGCGCGCCCCCCGCCCCCGCCCCCGCCCCTCCCGGCGGCCCCGCCGACCCGACTCGCCCGCGCGACTCACTCGCCCGCGCGACTCACTCGCCCGGCCCGGCAGCCTTCAACGAGGTGGCGTCGGACCTGAAGGGCAAGTTCGTCGTGGCGCGCGTCGACGCCTCGGCCCACGGTGTCCGCTCCGTCGGCGACGTCGACATCGCCGGCTACCCCACCGGTCCGTCTGCCCGACCTCGTCTTCAAGCTTCTCGGCCGGCCGCTCGCCCTGCCCTCTCACCTCCGCCCTCCCCTCCCCGGCAGTCGTCCTCGCCAAGGACTCCGACGCGGGCCGCGAGGGCGGCGTCAGTGCGCGCCCGCGCCGCCCCGCCCCGCGCCCGCGCCCGCGGCCCCTCCCGCGCACCCCTCCCCTCACGCCTCCGCAGAGGTCGAGGAGTACAACGGCGGGCGCTCCGCGTCGTCAATGGAGGACGCCATCTCGGTGCGTGCGGGCCCCTGCTTCCTTCCTCTCTCCCTTCCTTTCCTCCGCCGAGCCGCGGCCGGCCGACCGCAGAGCACCTTCGACGTCAGCCAGCTCGACGAGGCCGTCCAGGGCGCGCCCCGCCCCGCCGCCGCCGCCCCCGCCCCGCCACGCACGCGCCCCCTAACGCGCTCGCGCGCGCGCAGCCATCGGCGACGACTTCGACGCCGACGCCGTCGCCGGCGCGTCGGGCGACGCCTGCGAGACGGACTTCGTCGACGACTCGGCCTTCGAGCTCGCCGCCGAGGAGCAGCTCGAGCTCTAGGCGCCTCTTATTTCCCCTCCCGCCCCGCCCGGTCCCCCACCCTCTCCCATGCGTGCCCCCTCTGCTCCCCATACTCCCTCCCCAGCCTGCGGCAGCGACCCGCCAGGCTGCCGCTCGCAGTATTTCTCGTTACAGCAGCCGAATCGGATCGGAACCGACAGATGTATGTGCACGTGCACGAGTCTATCCAGTGCCGCGTCGGGGGGAACTCGTTAGGATAGTGTTCGGGCTCCAGTGCAGCCCCGCGGCCAGGAGTCCTCTGCATGCTCTGCCCTCACGGAGATTTCTGCCTCATGGCATTATAATCGACATCGCATAATTTAGTACGGTACGAAGTTTTTTCCTAGGAGATACGTGCGAGGCACCAATAAGACACGAATACGACGCTGGCGGCGCCTGCGCCTGCGGGTTGCGCCTAGCAGGCGAGGACGACCTCCTGGTTGGTCTGGCAGGGGCAGGCCGCCGAGACCTCGTCGTCGGCCGAGGCGGCGGCGAGGAGGTCGTCGGCGAAGGTCTCGCCCTCGAGGGCGTCCACGTACCCCTCGCCCTCCCCCTCGCCCGCCTGCTGCGCCGCCTCGTCCAGGCGCGTCAGCTGCGTCGTGTTGAACTGCAGCTGCTTGAAGGCGTCGAACGAGTTGATCTGGCCGTCGTCGAAGCGCTTCGCCAGGCCCGTCTGCGGGTCGAACGTGTACACGCCGTCCTCGAAGGGGAAGGGCTGCGGGGGAGGGGAAACCGGCTCAGCCTTGCGCGCGGGGCCGGGCGGGACGGGCGGCACGGGCGCCCACCTGGCCGTACGAGTTGGCGACGACGTTCTGGAAGTAGTCGCGGTCGACGGTGAGGGAGGTGCCGTCCTCGAGGGGCACGTCGACCGACTCGAAGATGTTGCCGCGGTTCGCCACGAAGAACTGGCCGGCCGTGTTGAGCGCGAGCGGCAGCCCGTCGTGGGTGTAGATCTTGTCGCCGCCCACCAGGTTGTCGAACACGGTCTTGGGCACCTGGACCACCGCGTGGCCGTCGGGGAACGGCACGCTGACGAACTCGGGCGCCGGGCCGTCGACCGGCGCGTCGGCGAAGGCGCCGCCCTGGAAGACGAGGAGCTTGGCGCCGAGCGGGAAGGTGGCGCCGTCGGCGAGCTGGCCGTAGACCTCGCCGTCCACCATGACGTAGTCCTCGCCGTAGGGGACGGGCACCTGCGGGACGGCCCGCTCGAGGCCCTCGCCCTCGCCCTCGAAGTCGGCGCCGCCCTCGGGCAGGAGCGCCTCGCGCTGCATCTTGGTGCCGACGCAGGCGCCCGACGGCGGCGGCGAGATGTCGGCCTTGGCGTCCGGGTCGAACTCGCTGTAGATGCGCGGCTCCTTCAGCGTGTAGCCGTCCGCGTCCGCGACTGCGTAGTCCGGCGCGGGGGCATTGGCCTGCACGTCGAACTCGGAGAGCTCGGGGTGGTGGCGGAGCATCTCCAGGCGCATCATCATCTCGTGGTTGTGCTGCATGTGCTTCTCCTCGAGCGAGCTCCGGACAGCCTGGATCTCCGACTCGAGCGCCGCCGGGTCGATGCCGAGCCCCGCCGCGCGCTCCTGCATCATCGCGACCAGCTTGGTCACGTCGTCGGTGTGCTTCTGGAGCTGCGCCGCGCCGCGCGCGTCAGCGGCGGGCGGGCGGGCGGCGACGGGAGCGGGCGGGGCGCACGCTCTGGTTGATCTTATCCATGTCCTTGAACGTGTCGTCGATGTTGCCGTTCAGGTCGTCCAGGCGGCGCTGGAGGAGGGTGACGCGGCCCTGGTTGAAGTCCTTGGGCGGCTTCGACTGCTCCTCCGACAGCTGCTCCTGCACCTTGTTCATCTCCATCTGGATCTGCTGATGCCGCATCTGCATGTCGAAAATGCGGTCCTGGCGCTCGAGCTGCTCCTCGAGCTCCTTGGCGTAGGCCTCCTTGAGGGTCGCCAGGATCCCCTCCGGGCTCGTGTCCGTCGGGTCTGCCTCCTCCCCCTCCTTGTACGCCGGCCGCGCCGACTCGTGGATCTGCTCGTTGCCCCGCCCGTCTGCGCCCCCCGTGTCGGCGCCGGGCGTGGCGCGCGAGGCAGAGCGCTGCGGGGCGGAGGCCGGCGCACCGGTCGGCGCGGGGGCCCACTTGCCGTCGACGATGGCGCACTTGCCGATGACGAGGGCCTCGGCGGCCTTGTCGACGCACTTGATCTCGTCGCTCGAGAGGTGGCCCTTGAAGGCCGCCTTTTGGCCCGGCGTGAGGTCGCACTTGTTGTTCGGGGCGATCTTGAGCAGGGGACACTTCTGGAACTTGGTGAAGTACTTGGCGTCCTGCTCGACGACGCCCGACGGCTTGAAGGTGATCTTGTCGCTCTTCTCGACCTCCTCGATGAACGCGAGCTTCTTCTCGACGATCTTGCCGTCGCGGTACCACGGGCGGATCTTCTCCACGTCGTACTGCGCCGGGCCGGTCGGGACCTCCGCGTCGCGGTGCTCGATCGTCTTCTCGTCGCACTTCGTCCGAGACACGTCCTTCTGGCGGATGTACGCTGCGCGGAGCGTTGGAACAGGCTGCGGCCCCGGGCGGGGGAGGCATCACTCACTGTTGATCTGGCCGAGCTCGGCACCGGGCTGGATGCTGCGCGGCCCGCGTCTCAGCGGGCGCTCGACGGCGGCGCCGCGCGCGGGGGGGTGACGCACTAGTAGCCGGTGATGTCCGCCTGGTCGGTCTGCTCGTACGTGCCCTTGCCGTACTCGATACCGTCCTGCGTCCACTCCTTGGTGCACTCCTTGGAGATCGGCTGCTTCCACTTGAGGGTGTGCTTCTCATCGTACTTCAGCTCGAAGTCCTGCGGCGCGGCGGCGTCAGAGGGGCTGGCGGCGGGGGCGACATGCAGCGCAAACGGACCTGCTTGGCGATGGTCTGGACCTCGCAGGCCGTGATGTCCTCGGTCTTGACGACGTTGAAGTTGACGTCCGCCTTGAACAGCGACTCGATGCCGATGTTCTTGGCAGCCATCGCCTTCAGGAGGCCCTTCGGGAGCGTGTTCTGGCACTGCGCATCGGATCCGCGTCAGGAATTGCCGCAGGGGGCCGAATCGCCGTCGCCCGCACCAGGCGCGGGATGCTGTCGTCGACGTGGAGCTTGTACTGCTTGAAGTCCTTGTGCTCCACCTCCTGCAGCGAGTTGACCTTCAGCTCGACGTTCTCGATCACGAGGTTGTCGCAGGTCTTCTCCTCAGTGTACTCCTTCGGCCCCTTGTCTGCACATGAAGCGCGCTCAGCGAGGGGCCGCAAGCCTCGGTGAAACAGAGCGCCGCCGCACCCTTCATCCCGCAGGTCGCGGTGCCGCATTTGCCGACCATGGGGCCCGTCGGCTTGAAGTCCTGGGTGTCCCACTGCGCCCCGCCGCCCCCGGCCCCGTCGGCGACGCCAGCGGCCCTCGGGGGGAACACGACCACGCACGTCCCAGGTGGTGGCGCCTTCCTGCCCGGGGACGACCTGGCCCTCGATGATCTGCTTCTCGCCATAGACGACCTTGTCGACCTTGACCTGCTGCTTCGTCTCGAGGAAGCCTGCGGTCGGTGCGATTAGCGCGGCTGGATCCGCAAAGCGGCGCTGGCAGCGCGGACCCTTCTCCTTGACCGGCACGGTCTTCTCGTCGTGGCCCATGCGCTCGTACGGCTGCGTGATCCTGCGCGGCGCCTCAGCGCGCGGCCCCGCAGCGAGAACCCGGCGGAGGGCGGGATTGCCGCGCACTTCCAGGTGCCTGCGGAGCGCCGTCAGCGCGCGCGGATTTGAGGGAACGCGAGCGGCAGCGGCGGCGCTCGCGCACCGGCGCGCTTGGCGTCGGCGGTGTACTCGGCATCACCGTGGATGTGGATCTTGGCGGGGCCCAGCACCTCTCCCACGACTACGCGGGGGTCGGTCAGCCGCAGGCGCCCCTGGGGCCCCGGCGCGAGGCGAGCGGCGCCGCGCACTCTTGAAGGGCCGCACGAAGTCGACCTGCTTCACGTGGAAGCCGTCCTGCGCCGAGCACTGGTCCTCCACAAACGCCGCTGTGAAACGCGTGCTTCAGGGCGCAGCCTGCGGGCACGGGCCGCGCGGCGACTTTGACGCACGACGCGTGAGGGCCGCCTGTATGTACTCGACCTGCGCCAGGGGTCAGGGCTTGTGGTACGTAAGCGTGCGGGTGCGACGACGGCGCACCGACTGATCATCCTGAATGGCGGCCTCGTCGTAGGCCCGGGCGTAGGCGGGGCCCTCTGTGAGCTCGGGAGCCGGCTCAAAGTGCGCCTCCGGCGGCAGAAGGTCGCTCAGGAGGCCAAGAACGGGCGGGGCCGGCTCGGACTCGCCAACCGGCTCCGGCTCGATCAGGACGGGCCCCCGTCCGTAAGACGGGTGCTCCACGTTCTTCACCGAGCCGAGGCCTTCGGTGGGCGGCGGGGAGTTGCCAAAGTTGCCGGGGAGAAGATTGGGATCGAAGTCGTCCACTGGGGCCATCTCGAAAGACTGTCGATGCCGGCCGCGGTGTGCGACTCGCTGACCTCAGCTAACTATGTGGCTACGTGCGATTATGTATATACACGCCGACTGAACTTTTGCCGCTGAATTAAGGGCAGCAGAAAGGAACTGCTTTTCCGGCCAGCCACCAACAAGACCCAACGTGATGAGACCTGCTGCGCATGCAGCTGCTAGGAGCACGGAAAAAAGGGGGGACCTGTCCGACTGGGGTACGCATATACAGTGTTTTTGCCATTGCGAACTTCGAATTCTGATCGGCCTGTTTTTTTAATTCTTAATGATCTAGAAACGTGGCAAGTGCTCTTAGGAGGTTCGCTTCTGTACCAAGTAGTTAGTTCCTTCTACCGGTTTGCCCAGCGCACTGTAGGTCCGGTCCGGACCAGTGATGTTATCATGATAATGATGTTCTATCATGATAATGATATGATGCATGATATCATCATGATACGGACCCCATCATGGCTATCATCATGGCATGATGATGATAGATCCCCCCCCCAGACCCCCCAAACCGCGATCGCGAGCCTCGGAGTTTCTCACGCTCCAAACACCTTAGCAGAGTTAAATAAGTAATCGAGAGAGTGATTAACATGATCTTTAGCAGAAAGCGCACCGAAATATTTAATAGCGCTAGCGATGTTAACGTTCTTGCCATCACAGCGTCTCCACCGGTACCCCCCTCTGGCCCATGGCCATCGCCATCACAGCGCTAGCGCCAGGTGTAGAGGATGTGTCTGAGTTGGATTATAGTGCAGCTCTATGCTTCTTCTGTCGACTTTCGTGTCAAAACGACATCTTTGCAGCAACTTTCACTGTTTCACATGTACAGCGCCGGGAACTTTGTATGCATATGGTGATAATGCTATGATATGATATGATATGATGATGATAATGATATCATGACTTTTTGGGCGGCCGTATCATGATAACATCACTGGTCCGGACTCCGGAGGACCGGATCCGGATCCTACGGATTCCTACCGTCCTATAGCTACGCGTCTACGTATACCCCGGGTAGGGTTGGCAGCTTGAAATTTCAAGCCATTGAAAATGCATTGAAATTGAAAATTCAATTTCACTTTCAATGCCGTTCGGTTGAAATTGCATTGAAATAGAATATAAAAATAATATAAAAGATATTGAATTTGTCCGTTTCCCCACCCCGGCCGGGCCGGGCCCTTCGCTTCCCCTTCCCAGGCCGGGCCAGCCCCCCGGGCCCCGGCCTTACCAGGAGCCCTCGCGATCGAGCTCCCAGCCCGTTCAGAGACTCGAAGACTGTGATAGAGCTTAGAGTGGAGTCGATTATGAGTGAAACTTGAAAGAGACTCTCAGCAATGCGTAGGGTCTCTAAAAGAGCTGCACTAGTACTGCAGGTTGAAATTTCAATTGAATTTTCAAAGCTTTCAAAGGGTCGACTTTCAGTTTCAACGCCAAAATTTTGAATTTCATGAAATTCACCAACCCTAACCCCGGGTAGGCGACCTCTGCTTGCAATTGTGGCCTCTGCTAGGCTGTAAATTAGGGAGTAGGGCTGTCGCCAGTGATGGAATTAATAATAACCCCCAAAATGGGACTTTATAAGAATCATTATTAATAGTTAATAATTAGTTATTAGTAGATTATTAATTACTTCCTCATAGAAGCGCGAAACCACGCGTTGATGGAGCGCTGCCGCACGTTTCTGGTGCTAAACACTCTTGTATAAGCTGCTTTAGCATTGCGAGTGCCCTCTATATCTGTTTGGGGTCGAATGAAAGGGTTAAAGTGCGATCAAGGGGGTACTGGATGGTCTGGAGCTGCCGTCTGATCAGCTTATGAGCATTATATCAAGCTGCAAAAGTGCCCAGAAGGTCTCTAGACGTGTATAGAACTGCTTTATAGCGCTCTAGCATGCACAGATTCGTCATAGAGTGCAAGAAATGGTGTGTCTGTGAGTACCCCCCTAAACTAATAAACGTTACTAATAAGAGTGGCTGTTCTGGCACCTTATTAATAACGTATTATTAATTAGTTATTAATTAGCTAATAAAAAAGGTTATGAATAAAGTTCCCATCACTGGCTGTCGCGGTACGGCGCGGTAGCGGTAGACTGGTCCTACCGACCGGCCCGGTAGACTTGCCCGGTCTACCGTCATACAAGCCCGGTAGCCATACAAATTCGCCCGTTGGGGGGTAGCCGGGCGCGCCCCGGGCACCCGGACTCCCGGGCCTCCCGGCCGCCGGGCCGCCGCGCCGGGCCCGCGCACCGCCGCGCGCCGCACCGCCGGCGCCCGCGCCGCACATCACTCTGCGCCAAGGTCATGGCTGACAACCACCCCGCACTTCCTCACAACTGGGGCTCCTCACCCCGCAAGCACAAGCTATAGATGCGCAAAGTAGCGTGTAAACAGTTTAGGCGCGTAGCGCCTTGGAGCTTGACGAATTTTAGCTTGATTTTGCGTCAGTTTTCGCGTACTATGCGTGCCAGCCGTGACCTACCGGGCGTACCCGGTCGGTACGGGTCAGAGAGGTCTACCGACCGGGTAGAGGGAGGGGGTCTACCGTGACAGCCCTATTAGGGAGTGCTAGCTGGCGCTTCCGAAGTTCTTCCGTCCAGGGCCCGGCGGCCCGCGCACGGCGCGCAGCCGCCGCGGACTCGTTCCCCTTATTCCCTCGAGCTCCCAGTGCACGCGTGGCCCAGCCCTGGCCATGGGGTCAGGGCTAGCACTGGCACCGCGGTTCTGGTTCAGCGGTTCTAGATCCGGCCATGGATTGAAGGCATACACCGGCCCGCGGGTCGCCGCCACCGCATCCGGCCCTCAGCGCCCCGCCGTCCCCCCGCGGCCGCGGTTGTTCTCCAGCGCGATCCGTATCCGTGTAGCCTGCGCCACGCGCCCGCCCGCGCCGTCAGCAGCGCGCAGCCGATCCGATGATCGCGGCGCGCGCGCGCGCGCCTGCTTCTCGCTAAAGTCGTTCCCGTCGACGATTAGCTCCGTTAGGGCGGGGCAGCCCTGCGCGCGTGCATTCGCGCCCGTGGCCGGGCGGCGCGCGGGTGGCATCGCGGGCCGGGCCGGGCTCCAGCGCGCCTGAACGAGGGCGAGGAGCGAGGCGACGCCGCCCAGAGTGATGTGGTTTCCGGAGAGGTCCACTGCCTCTAGATCCCGGTTGCCCTTGAAGGCCGCGGCTGCGGGGAGGGCGGGCCGAGGTCGATCATGAGCGGAGTCGGGTCCGCTCTAGATCTGGGGCGCACCGAGGGCGGCCGCGGCCTCGTTCGCGAGGCCCTGCGAGCGGAGTACGAGGCGCGTGACCCCCGGGCAGTGCGCCTGCACCACGGCCAACACGGGCGCCAGGCCCCGGTTCCCTGAGGCGCGCCGTGAGTGAGTGAGGGGCGCGAGGGGAAGACATAGGGGCCGGCTAGCCGGCCAGCTCACCTACGTAGTTCCCCCTGCTGAAGTCGAGGACGCCGCCCGCGACCGGCTCCGGGAAGCGGGCGGCGAGGGAGCTGTTGGGGCGCACGCCGGCCCGCCGGCACTCCTCCAGGTACGCCTCCGCCAGCCGCGCCTGCTCCACGCTCGCCCCGCCGCCCCCCGAAGCCGAGGCCGAAGCGGGGGCCGAGGCGAAGGCCCCGGCCCCCGGCTCCTTCACTTTCCTTGCCCTCCAGCCCTCCTTGGCGACCTCGCCCAGGACGATGCGCTCGAGGACGGCGAGGCGGGCGCGGAGCGACTCGTTCTCCAGGCGCAGCGCCTCCACGGCCTCGGCCAGCGACGCCGCCATCTCGTTCGCCACGCCCCTGCGCCGCTCGCTCAGCTTTCGCTGAGGCTAGGCGTAGCTTGGCTTAAGAGCTAAGGACGATTCGGCTTATGCTTGGCTAGGCCTGGCTTTGGCGTGGCTTGACGCACGACTCGGTCTTGCCGGCCGGCTCGAACTCGGCCTCGGCCGCCGGCTCCTCCCGAATGAGCGCCGCGTCGATCGCCACGGCCCCGGCCCCCGCCTGCGATGCTCTCTAAGGGCCGACGGCCCGCCCGGCGGACGCGGGAGCCTCGCACGGGGGGCGGGCCGCGCGCGTATCCGAAGGAGGCCTGCGGCGGGGGCGCCGACTGCTCGCCCCGCCCGTCGTCTGGCCGCGCGCGCTCAGCTGAGCCCGGATGAGCGAGGGGGCGGCCCGGCGCTCACCGACCCCGTCGTCCCACACGCCGGCGGCCTCCGGCGGCCGCCCGAACTTCGGGAGCACCGTCTCCCCCTGATCCAAGTTTACGAGGAATCTTGAGGGAACGGGAGGGGGGTACGCCCACGCCCACGCCCGGCGCACCTCGAGGTCGACGTCGCGGTCGGCCCAGACGACGAGGCAGTAGCTTGCCTCTTGGAACTTCTCGAAGGTCATCGGGATCACCTGAGAGGGCCGGGGCCGAGGCCGGGGTCAGAGGGCGGGCGGAGGGGGGCGGCGCGGGGGCCGCACCTTGTAGTGGCCGGCCTCGAGCGTCGCGGCGACCGAGACTGCGTTGCGTCGTCGCTGGGCGTCAATCCCCGCCCGAACGCGTTCTCTTTCTCTCTAGAGCGTCTGCGCGCGGGGGCGTCCGCGCACGCTCGCGGGCGGGCTTGAAGGGCCCCGGGGTGGCGGCGACCATGTCCCCCGAGATGCTCGCCACCCGCTCCCCCGCCGTCGCCCCTGCCCCGCGCCGCCCGCTCAGGCGCCCGCCGGCGAGGAAGGGCACGAAGGAGAGCGAGTGAGCCGCAGCCAGCGGGCGCCGGCGTGAGAGGTAGCGAGCTTCGCCCCGCTCTTTCGCACCCGGGGAGCGGAGTACGAAGAAGCCGATGGAGGCGGCGAACTGCTGCTTGCCCTCCAGCCGCACGTCCCCCTGCGGGCGGCAGGCTCGCCCGGGCAGGCCGGGCCGGGCCGGGCTGGAGGGCCGACCTGGGACAGGGTGATGAAGACCTGGGAGCGGGTCGGCACCGTGAGGTGGAACTGCATTCGTTCGGTCCAGCATTATTAAGAGGTCCGGAGCCCCGGTCGGGGCCGGTTGGACGGGCAGGCGGGGCGCGCCTGCCGGTTCTTGACCCAGTCGCGGTTGCCGGCGTTGGGGCAGCCCCACGCGCTCTCCCCCATCCTCCACTCGCCCTGCCGATGCCCGCGCCTCAGGCCCAAACGACAAGAGAAGAAAGGAAGGAAGGAAGGGCGAGAGCGTGGCGGGGAAAAGCCGATCCGATCCGATCCGTCTGAACCGATCCGAGCTAACAAGGCCTAACAAGCTAGGCCTCATAAGAAGGGCGCGGCGCGCACGAGGACGCGCTGGCCGTGCCAGTCGTCCGTGAAGATCCTGCACACGAAGACCGTGTTGAAGACCTGCGCCCCGCCGCCGCGCCCCCTTGAGTAAAAGCTTGAAGTTTCAGGGGCGGGGGAGCGCGCGCCCGCGTGAAGTCGTCCCAGCAGATCCAGAAGGTGCCGTCGTCCGCGAACTGGTAGCTCAGCTTCTTCTGCGGGCCGCACCAATCGCCCGCGTCAGTTTCTCGGGCCCTCTCCTTCTACTCTCGTCTTGTCTCGCTTAGATCGTGCCTAAAAAGTGTGTTCTTGGACTTGTCTTTGATAGTCTAATCTCGCTTGGATCGCACCAGGAGGGCCGGCGACCACTCCTTCGAGCCGTCGCTCCACGCGCCGCTCCACTCCTTCCGGCCCCTGGGAGGACGGATCGGTTTTGGGGGGGGGGGAAGGGAGAGGGGGGTAGAGGGCACCAGGGGTTGCGCAGCCGGAGGAGGCGGTGAGTCGCGGCCCCGTTCTCGACGTCCCTCACGTCCAAAATCCCGTACGCGTGTCCCTGCGAGGGCGAGGTAAGGAGAAGGCTCAGATCAGATCGATCTGATCTGATCTGATCTGAGGCTGGGGGTACGCGCCTTGAGGATGCCGCTCTCCCCGGGGGCCTCCTGCTTCCCCTGGTACGAGAAGGAGCACCCCATGAGGGAACTGAAGGGGCGTGGCGGGTCAGATAAGATCAGATCCGATCGTAACAAATCAGATGAGATCAGGGCGCGCCCGTCGGAGTGGAGCTGTCGGAGGCGGGGCCAGAGCTGGTCCGCCTTCATCTCCGCCTTCGTCGCCGGCGCCTCCAGCTTGCTGCCGGGCCCGGCGCGTCAGGACCGCAAGCAGCGGAGAGCTATGCTCTCGCTGGCTCGCGGGGCGCTCGCACATTGTTTCCGGGCAGCCGCCCTGCCGCGCGGCGCGGGGCTGGGTCAGAAGGAGGGGGTACGGAGTCGTCCGGTTCGGGGAGGGGTACCGTGAGGTCCTTGAGCCCGTAGTCGACGAACCCGGCGATCAAATTCTCGTAGCACTTGTGGACCTGGCTCGGCGGATCAGCGACTCGGCCGAGGCGAACAGGGGTACGCGGGGGAAAGCGGAGGTCGGGGGGTCACCTTCGCGTAAGCCTTTTCGAGGAGGCACACCCAGAGCTCGTTGCCTGCCCTAAGGTGAGCGCGCAGAGAACGGACCGAGGCTGAAGGAACAGCCCGCCGGGAAGTCGAAAGCGCGCACGATCCTTGCAGGAGGCGTAGAGGGGCCGCTTGTCCTTTCGGCAGAGGACGCGGTCGTCCACGACGACGGTCTACCCCAGGGCAGGCGTTTGGCGGGGGAGGGGGAGAAGCGGAGGGGCGGAGGGAAGCGGAGGGGGGTACAGGGACGCACGTGCCAGAACTCGTCCTTGAAGACAGCGATCGTGTAGCTGCGCGCGCGAAGGAGTGCGGCGTCATGTCCCGGCGCGTGGCCCAGGCGGCACGCATGCGCACATCCCGCTCTTCGCGTTGCGCGTGGATACGAAGAGCCGCTCGAGCAGGTGCCGCTGCGTCGCGAGCACTGCGCGGGCTCGGCTAAGCCTACGCGGGGCCGGCGGGGCGGGGCCCGGCCCGGCCCGCGGGCGCACCGCTGAGGGCGCCCAGGAACCAGCAGTCGCCTGCGGGCATCCGGGCGGGCGGGCCGCGTAAGGGACCCCGCTGGACGCTCCCCGCCCCGCCCCGCCCAGCCCCGCCCAGCCCTGCTCACCGAGCATCCCCTGAATGACGTCGCCCGGCTCCACGCCGTCGATGAAGAGCTTGGGCTGACCCGGGCAGAATTCCTTCGGCCTCAGCCACTGGCACATCTTCAGGTCGATGTGTCCTGCGCCCGGGCCGTCGCTCAGCAGCGCGCCCGGCGGGCCCTCGCGCGCGGAGGCACGCGGCGACGGCACCTTGCCACGGGCGGTCCGGGTCGCGGAAGAGGGAGCGCTCAGAGGCGGGGAACGCGTCGTCCTCGAAGAACTCCTGTCTCCTCGCTCGCATCGCCTTCACGAGGGCCTCCTCGCTGAGGCCTGTCTTGGTAACGCAGCATGGCACGGTGCAGGTGGAGGACGAGCACGCCGGCTGCAGATTCGGCTCGGCCGGCATCTCAGTTTTCCTGTGTCAGGAATGATGTCCGGTCGCGCCGGCACCTCCGATGCTGTTAGCTATGCGGCGCCGTGCTTAGCTATGTTCAAGTTTTGCGGTCGTCGGTTGTGAGCTATGCTTCTCGGGGCCTAGCTATCTGTTGTGCACAGTCGGTAGGACGAGCCAGCGCCTGTGGGCACGCTAGCTGCGACAGACAGTTTGCGGAGCGGGGTCAAGAGGTGGCGTACCCCGTTTGAGCTCCTACGTACCCCAAATTCCAAACCCCCTAGAAGCTTAACAGACGGGGTACGACACCTCTTGACTCCGCTCCGCAAACCCTGCCCATCGCAGCTAGCGTGCCCGGCCCGTATCGGGCAATCCTTCGAGCTCCTCCTTCTGGTAGCCTACTCAGGCCGGGCGGGACAGCAAGCACTGCTTCTCTCATGGTCGCAACATAGCGCACAGCCTGCGGAGGAGGAGCGCGACTCGCGGAAGGCGAGCGCGTCCCGGCGTGGCGACGAGATAGAGTGCATCGTTCGTGCTCTGCTACCTCTCGCGGGCGCAGGCAAAAGTTCGAGCGTAGTCCGGAATCCGGTGCCCTCGCTAGCTCGTCGACCCGCCGCCGGTATTCGATCAGCGCCGCAAAGGCAGCTCTCCAGCATCGGACCATGTCCTCTCAGCATCATATAAAGTAGAGCTATTGCCCCCGTGCCCGATGGAGTACGACCCGAGCGCCGCGGATGCGAGCGTCGCTTACTGGAATCCGGACGGGCCAGCCGGTCCGCCGCCGACCGACGACGGCGGTGGCTATGGCGCCGGAAGGGGCGAAGAGTACGTTTCGCACGGCCGAGGGCCCGTCGTGATCCAGCCGGAGTACGTGGGAGAGTCCGAACCGGCCCCGCCAGTCATCGGCTCGTTCGGCGACCACCTGCCGTCGGGGGCCCGGTTCCAGGCGGCCCCCGAGCTCACCGAGGGGTCCGCCTACGCCCAAGCCCTAAGAGAGGCCGCGATGCAGGATGATCAGTCGGTGCGCCGCTCTCGGGCCCGCCGCGCACGCCCCAAGCGCGAGCCCTGAGCCCCGCCGCAGATCGAGCACATGCAGGCGGCCCTCACGCGTCGTGCGTCGATGTCGCTGCGCGTGCGCGGTCCTCTGGCAGCGGCCCCTGAAGCGCGCCCCGCAGCTCCCGCCGTGCGGGACGCCTGCACTGTCCCGCAGGACGGCGTCCACGTGAAGCAGGTCGACTTCGTGCGGCCCTTCAAGGGTGCGCGGCGCCGCTCGCCTCGCGCCGGGCCCGGGCCCGCGTGGCGCCTGCGGCTGACACGGATCCCCCACGCGCAGTCGTGGGAGAGGTGCTGGGCCCCGCCAAGGTCCACATCCACGGTGACGCCGAGTACACCGCCGACGCCAAGCGCGCCGGTGCGCGAGCGCCGCCGCTGCTGCCGCTCGCGTTCCCTCAAATCCGCGCGCGCTGACGGCGCGCCGCAGGCACCTGGAAGTGCGCGGCAATCCCGCCCGCCGCCGGGGGCTCGCTGCGGGGACGCGTGCTGAGGCGCCGCGCAGGATCACGCAGCCGTACGAGCGCCGCGGCCACGACGAGAGGAGCGTCACGGTCAAGGAGAAGGGTCCGCGCTGCCGGCGCCGCTCTGCGGATCCAGCCGCGCTGATCGCACCGACCGCAGGCTACTTCGAGACGAAGCAGCAGGTCAAGGTCGACAAGATCGTGTTTGGCGAGCGGGAGATCATCGAGGGCGAGGTCATCCCCGGGCAGTCGGGCCCCACAATCTACCACGTGCGCTGCTGTGGCCCCAAACAAAGCGCCGTGGGCGTCACCGACGGGGCCGGGGGCGGCGGCAATGGGCGCAGTGGGACTCGCGGGAATTCAAGCCGACGGGCCCCATGGCCGGCACGTGCGGCTCTGCGTCGTGCAAGTTGATCGGTGCGCTCCTGCGCTGTACCCCCGAACCCCGCCCTGCGCGCCGCCAACCACGAAGCAGACGAGAAGCCGAAGGAGTACTTCGGCAAGGACACCTGCGAGAACCGCGTGATCAAGAACGTGGACCTGAAGGTTGGACCCCTGAAAGACTTGACGTACCCGGACTTCAAGCAGTACAAGATCCACATCGACGAGAGCGTCCCGCGCCTGGTGCGGCACGCGGCGGCCGCTTCGCCCGGCCCTCTCCTTCTCTCCCTCTCTCTCAACGCTGCGCTCAGTGCCAGGACACGATCCCGAAGGGCCTCCTGAAAGCGCTCGTCGCGAGGAACGTCGACGTGGACCGGCTCTTCAAGCCGACCATGGACTTCGACGTGGTCAAGGTCCAGGACGTCACGGCCTGCGAGGTCCAGACCCTCGCCAAGCAGGTCCGTTTGAGCTGCTGCCGGTCGCCCCGGCCCCGCCGCTGCTCGATCTGAGACCTCCGCGCCGCAGGACTTCGAGCTGAAGTACGACGAACGGCACGACATGAAATGGAAGAAGCCGATCACCAAGGAGTGCACCAAGGAGTGGACGCAGGACGGTATCGAGTACGGCAAGGGCACGTACGAGCAGACCGACCAGGCTGACATCACCGGCTACTAGTGCGTCGCCCCCGCGCGCGGCGCCGCCGTCGAGCGCGCGCTGACGGCACGGGCCGCGCAGCATCCAGCCCGGTGCCGAGCTCGGCCAGATCAACAGTGCGCGGCGCTCTTCGCTCGCGGCTATCCGGACCCTGATCCGCCCCGCAGCGTACATTCGGCAGAAGGACATCGGACGCGTGAAGGGGGACGAGCGCATCATCGAGCACCGGGAGGATCGAGAGGCGCGCGCGCCGGGCCCCGGCCGGCCGGCCCTTGCCCGCCCGCCCGCCCGCCCGCCCGCCGCTGACCGGCCCGCCCGCCCGCCGCATGCAGGTCCCCACCGGCAAGGCCGTGTACAGGGTCTCGGAGATCGGGCCCTGGCACCGCGACGGCAAGATCGTCGAGAAGAAGCTCACGTTCGTCGAGGAGGTCGAGAAGAGCGACAAGATCACCTTCAAGCCGTCGGGCGTCATAGAGAACGACCCCTTCTACTTCACCAAGTTCAGCAAATGTCCCCTGCTCAAGGTCGCCCCGAACAACGACTGCGACCTCACGCCGGGCCAGAAGGCCGCCTTCAAGGGCCACCTCTCGAGCGACGAGATCAAGTGCGTCGACAAGGCCGCCGAGGCCCTCGTCATCGGCAAGTGCGCCATCGTCGACGGCAAGTGGGCCCCCGCGCCGACCGGTGCGCCCGCCGCCCCGCCCCGCAGCGCTCTGCCTCGCGCGCCACGCCCGGCGCCGACGCGGGGGGCGCAGACGGGCGGGGCAACGCGGAGATCCACGAGTCGGCGCGGCCGGCGTACAAGGAGGGGGCGGGGGCGGACCCGACGGACACGAGCCCGGAGGGGGTCCTGGCGACCCTCAAGGAGGCCTACGCCAAGGAGCTCGAGGAGCAGCTCGAGCGCCAGGACCGGCTCATGGACCTGGAGCGGGCGGAGGCGCGCCTGGTCGCCGCCCTCGACGGGGCGCGGGCCGAGGCCGAGGCGGAGGGCCCGATCCTCGACGGGGGGCGGGCCGCCGCCCTCGCCGCCCGCATCGCAAACCTGCACGAGAACGTCGAGACCGTGCGGGCGGACCGGCGCGAGCTGGAGCAGAGCGTGCGTCCCACCTCCTGGCCGAGCCGGCCGGCCGGCCTCTGACCCGCTTCTGACCCGCCCGCCCCGCAGCTGGAGAAGCACACGGGGGACGTGGTCCGCCTCGCCTCGGCGATGCGTGGGGGCGCGGGCGGGCTCGGCCTCGACCCCGCCGGGCTCGAGGCGGAGCTCGCCGCCGTGCGCTCCGAGCTGGGCGCCGGCCGGGCGGAGGAGGAGGGGGCGGAGGAGGAGGAGGGGGCGCGCGGCTCGGTCTGGGCTGAGGAGGAGGAGGGCGAGCTGCGCGGGCTCCCCTCTGTCCCCTCACCCTCGGCCTCGGCCTCGCCCTCGGCCTCGGCCTCGGTCTTCGCGGTGGAGCTGGGCGCCGTCGCCCCGCCGGAGAGCCGCGTGGAGGCGTGCATGGGCATCCAGTGCGAGCCCGGTCCGCCCGCGCACGGCCCCGGCCCCGGCGGCGACGACGACGGCGCGGCCGTTGCGCGGGCGGCGCCCGCCCCGCCCGAGGACCCCTTTTCCCTCTTCTTTGAGGACGCCGCGTGGCCCGAGGAGGAGGCGGGCCCGCGGGCGGCGCCCGCCCCTCCCGAGGACCCCTTCTGCTTTGATGACGCCGCGTGGCCCTCCGAGCCGAAGCCGGAGCCGGAGCCGGCGCCGGCGCCCGGGGCCCCGCTCGAGGTCCCCGCAGCGGAGGGCAGCGGGGACGGCGGGGGCGGAGGGGGGGAGGAGCCTTCCTCGCTTGACGCCGCGTGGGCGGAGGCGGAGGGGGGGGAGGGGGCCCGCGCGAGCCCAGGCTCGCCACAGCCCGGGCCCGGCGGCGGCGGCGGCGCCGCCGCCCCGGGGCACGGCAACGGCAACGCCGTCCCGCCCTGGGACGAGGCCACGGTGCGAGCCCGTACCCCTCCCTGAGCGTCCTCCTCCCTTCTCTCACCCCCCTCCCTGAGCGTCCTCCTCCCTTCTCTCACCCCCCCCCCCCCCCTTCTCCCCCCCGACCGTTCTGTTTCGGCGCAGTGGTACGTGGAGCCGCCGGAGGTGGAAGGGGGGGAGGATCCGATGGCGGCCGAGGCGGCGGCGTGCGAGGCCTGCGCGGAGGCGCACGCGGGGGGCGTGCTCTGATGGACGGCCCGCCGGTGTGGGCGCAGTTTCTCTCAGCGGCTTCGAATTCTTTCAGCGGCTTCTTTCAGAGATTATTCCAGGAGATAGATTATGCGTTCAGCGTGTCCATTGTGTAATGTTATTCGCCCGCGTGATTTGTGTTATTTTGGAATTTTATTTTGGACTCTCTTGAACTCGGCCGCGGAGATTCAGTGTGTGACTCAGTGTGTGACTCAGTGCCGCACTGCGGCCAATTGCAAGCTCGAGGAGTCCGACATGTCGATTAAAATTAAAAGTCGTGTTCGATAATATTGTCGTTCACACGTGCACAGCATTACTCTAGATCTAGCTATGATACCGTAGTAGTACAAGACCGTGGGGCCGAGCGCGCGCGCGTCCCGCCTGTCCGGCTGCACTATGCATATGACATTTGAAAAGCACTGCTGCGACTCGCGGCGAGTCAAAAGAGAAAACGTCCTCTATCGCTAGCCTGCATGCGAAACGGAAAGTGGACTGCACAATTGCAAAGATCATGAATTCGAGACTGACGGCGAGTCGCGCCGCACCGCCTGTTCTGTGTGCGGCGCGGGCCGCCAGTGTGGCAGGCGGGCCTCGGAGACGAACGCCGAGCCGGGTCGGGCCGAGGTGCTTTGAGGGAATCGATGGAAGGCAGAGTCGGGGGCGCGGCCCGCGGGCCGCGGGCCGCCAAGCCCGATCCCCCCCTTAGAACTTCTTCTGCTGGCCCTCGTACACGATCTGAAGGGGGGGCGAAAGATGGGACTCGGTGAGCACATGTACAAGAAAGAAACCAACCCAACCCAATATTAGGTTTTAGGATTTTACTATGGTACTTAGGTTCTAGCTATAGGTTTCATATGTTTGAAGGTTTTAAGGTTCAACGGTTAATGGTACTTAGGTTTTAGCAGAAGAAGCCTAAGCCGCGGATCGGAGAGGGTCGGACCTGGTGGGCGAAGAAGACCTTCATCCATTCGGCAAGGCGGGAGCGCGTGTCGATGCGGCACTCGCAGTTGATGCCGCCGTCGTCGTTCCACGCCCGGTACTGCGCTCGTTCGGAATTCATGAGCCTCGGGTTGCGAATCCGGAGTGACTGGGTACGATGAGTGAGGGAGGGCGGACCTGGACGAAGCCCTCGCCCGAGGCCTGGACCTCGAAGCTCACCCGGTGGTCCTTCATCCCTGCGCGCGCCCCCGCCGCGTCAGATTCATGATCAGGGCTCACGGATACTATCTCCAACGTTCACTTGACTCTGACATTAATATTCAACTGCTTCGGATCCTCGCTATAGTTCGATCAGTATTTCCAAGCGCGCGGACCCTTCCAGGTGGTGCCGTGGACCTCCTCGCGGTCGCGCTCGAAGGGCGCCTCGTGGCTCGCCAGCGTCTGGAACGCCTCCTTCACGTACGGCACGCACCTGCGCGCAGGCCCCGGGGCCGCCCGGCCGGAGGTTAGCATAGGGTGTAGCTAGCTAGCTTAGAGCTAGATCTAGAGTTGTCGAAGTTTGCATTTGTTCGATCAAGCGGGCGCACCGGAAGATGTCGGAGAGCTCCTTGCTCTGGGAGAACTTGAGGCAGGCGCAGTAGAGCTCCAGCCCGGACTGCGGGGGCGGCTCATGATCAGCGATTCGGTGCGGCGAGGCTCAGCAGATCTAGAGAAGACGGAAATCCCTAGAAAGATAGAAAGAAAGTCCTAGAAACGGTCCTGCATCTTTCTTTTGAGGCGAGAGGCCTCAGCGATTTGGTGCGGCGAGGCTCAAGGCTTCAGGGAGGGGAGGGGCGGGCGGGGGGACCTGGGAGCGGGCGAGGAGGGCGTCCTAGAAAGTCCGACGGTCCTATCTACACGGTCCTATCTAGAAAGTCCTAGAAAGTCCGATGGGGGGCGGGAAGGCGAACCTGGGAGCGCGCGAGGAGGGCGTCGATGACGGCGTCGGGGCCGGCGGCCGGCGAGGGCAGCTGCGAGGTGCAGCCGGCGTTGAGCAGCACGCCCACGTACCTGCGGGGGCGAGGCAAGACCGTCAGAGGCAGACAGGGCAGACAGACAGATGCTGGGCGTTCTGGAGGAGAACTAAGGAACTCGGGGGGCGTGCGGACTTGGCCTTGGGGGGCCGGAAGGGCGTGGAGACGCGGTAGAGGCGGAGTGCGTCCTCGTCCGTCTCGAACTCGACGCACACCAGCGCCGCCTGCGCGGGGGGCACGACGAGAATCAGAGAGAGGGCGCGGAGGCGGGGGCGCAGAGGCTCAGAGAGAGTGGGGGGGCTGGGGATTCTATCCAATTCGCGCGCGCACGCGGGCGGGGGCCCGCGCGGGCCCAGATAGAGAGGGCGGGGTGGGGGCGCAGCGCTCTATGTATCCGATTCTATCCACTCCGGCGCGGCACGCGCGGGCCAGCGCCGGCACACGGGCGGGGGGGCGGACCTGCCAGCCGGGGTACTGCGAATCCAGGTCCGCCGCGAAGCCGGGCAGCTGGTCCCGGAGCTCCGAGTAGGCGAAGAGGGTCGACGGCTCCCACAGGCACAGCGCCCTGCGCGCGAATGTGTGAGGATGCGGAACGCTTCGAAATCGCTCGAGCTTGAGCTTATTGTGTGGAGCGCTCGAGCTTGAGCTTATTATATGAGAGATTGCTTGAGCTTGAGCTTAAACTAAATTAAAGCTGGCTGAGGTGTGTGGACGGCGCGGCGGACCGGCGCTGGGAGGTGCGGATGGCGTCGATGTCGGAGAAGCCGCGGGCCAGCTTCCGCGCGACGACCTGGCGGATCGAATGCGAGCGAGGTGAGGAGGAGTCGAGTGGGATCGAGGGAGAAATTTTATATAAGCAAGTAGGGGCGACCTGCGAGTCGTAGGCCCAGGAGATCATCGCGGCGTCCGAGTCCGAGCCGCTGCTGAGGTCGAACATCTCCTCGGCGCCCAGGAAGCGCGTCCAGTCGGGGTACTGCAGGTACGCCGCCGCGCTCTCGCTGTACCCCCCGACGACGACGCGCCCCGGGCCGTACATGTCGCTCGGGTCCTCCGTGGGGGGCGCGTAGCGGCGGGCGCCCTCGTACAGGTCGTGGATGAGCTGGGATTAAATTAAACCAAACCACGCGAGAATCTCTAGAGCTTAAGCTTAAAGAGGATGGCGGACCTTGAGGCACTTGGGGTGGCCCGGCGTGCACCCGACGACGGCGCCGCGCTCGAGGAAGCCGGCGGCGTTGGGGAGGAGCGCGTCGGGGAGGCCCGACCAGACGACGTTCTGCGGGACGAAGTAGCCGCCGTGGCGGTAGATGAGCTCCAGTCCCAGCAGCCTCACGCCGAGGTCGCTGCGCGAGGGAAGACGAAGAGATCAGATAAACTTGTCGGATTCAGGCTTGAACTAGATGAGATCAGTTTAGCTCAAGCTTTTGCAATGTTTGGATCCAGGTCTAGCACATTGGTCCATATATAGATCTAGAAGACGTGATTCTTGTTAGATCAGAACTCAAATCAAACGCACCTCATGGGGCGGGCGCGGTCGAGGGTGTAGAGGTTGGAGCAGTAGTACGACTCGCCCTTCATGTCCTCCAGCGTCCACGAGCGGTACGAGAAGGCCGCGTTCGCCTTCACAAAGTCCTCGTACCTGTTGACAGCGGTTGATTAATAACAATATAATGATATATCGATCAATGTGAAGAGAGTGATTACTATAGGATCGATTACTTGACGGTTAGGGTACTAGACTTATGTTTAGAGCACAAGAGATCGATTACTTGACGGTCAGGATACTAGACTTATGTTTAGAGCACAAGAGATCGATAACTTGACGGTCAGGGTACTAGACTTATGTTTAGAGCACAAGAGATCGATTACTCGACGGTTAGGGTACTAGACTTATGTTTAGAGCACAAGAGATCGATTACTCGTCGGTTAGGGTACTGGACTTATGTTTAGGGTGCTAGACTTATGTTTAGAGCACAAGAGATCGATTACTCGACGGTTAGGGTACTAGACTTATGTTTAGGGTGCTAGACTTATGTTTAGAGCACAAGAGATCGATTACTCGACGGTTAGGGTGCTAGACTTATGTTTAGAGCACAAGAGATCGATTACTCGACGGTTAGGGTACTAGACTTATGTTTAGAGCACAAGAGATCGATTACTCGACGGTTAGGGTACTAGACTTATGTTTAGAGCACAAGAGATCGATTACTCGACGGTTAGGGTGCTAGACTTCAGTTTAGACCACAAGAGATCGATAACTTGACGGTTAGGGTACTAGACTTATGTTTAGAGCACAAGAGATCGATTACTCGACGGTTAGGGTACTAGACTTATGTTTAGAGCACAAGAGATCGATTACTCGACCGTTAGGGTACTAGACTTATGTTTAGAGCACAAGAGATCGATAACTCGACGGTTAGGGCACTAGACTTATGTTTAGGGTACTAGACTTATGTTTAGAGCACAAGAGATCGATTACTTGACGGTTAGGGTACTAGACTTATGTTTAGAGCACAAGAGATCGACCACTCGACGGTTAGGATACTAGACTTATGTTTAGAGCACAAGAGATCGATAACTCGACGGTTAGGGTACTAGACTTATGTCTAGAGCACAAGAGATCGATTACTTGACGGTTAGGGTGCTAGACTTATGTTTAGAGCACAAGAGATCGATTACTCGACGGTTAGGGTACTAGACTTATGTTTAGAGCACAAGAGATCGATTACTCGACCGTTAGGGTACTAGACTTATGTTTAGAGCACAAGAGATCGATTACTTGACGGTTAGGGTACTAGACTTATGTTTAGAGTACAAAAGATCAGCTACTTGATGGTTAGGGTACTTACTTGACGGTTAGGGAACTAGACTTATGTTTAGAGTCTCTGATGGTAAGAGTACTAGACTAAATGTTTACGCTAGGTCAAGACTTTATGTTTGCACGGGACGGCGGGGCGCACCATGTCTTCATCCAGCGCTCGGGGCGTGCCTGGCCGTTCGCCTGGCACACAACCTGCCGAGGGCGGCCGCGGGCCTCAGAGGCGGCCGGAGCTGGCAAGGATCCCCCCATTAAATTAGATCTGAAGCTGGCAAGGGCAGCTGGATAAACCCGGCCGCCTCTAGTTTGATGGAAGGCTGCACGCCAGCCAGCTCCGGCCCGGCCGCCTCTAAGATCTAATTTAAGTTGACAGCGTGACAGCCTCGAACGAATTCCATCGAATCTGCTCTCGTCCTTTGGGGGGCGGATCGGACCTGGTGGACGACGGGGGGGATGGTCTTGGCGTCATGGGCCTTCAGGTTTGCGGGCGTCACGTCGATGTCCGGGAACGCGATCTGGTGTGCCAGTTCCGTGAGGGGGCGGATGGAGGGCGAGGGGGAAGGGCTCGCGAGGTAGGTGGGTCGCACCAGCTTCCCGAGGGGGAAGGCGCAAGGCTGGCGCGAGTGGTACTGGCAGCGGAGCGGCCGCATGCACTTGTTGTTGTTCTTGACCCAGCCCTCCAGGCCCGAGCACGTGTACCCGAACTGGAACGCGTAGCTCTCCGGGAACGCGCTCAGATTGATGGCCGACGGGTTCGGGACTGCACGCGTTCGGGCGGCCCGTTAGGAGGGGCGCGGGGGGAGGGGGGGGGCCGCCGGGGTACACTGAAAGCGCACTGTAGTGGAACTTGGGGTAGAACCAGACCGAGGGGGGTACGGTCATCGGCACGTTCGTGTGCGCCAGGCACTTGGTGTACGCGAGCGGGCCCGTGACCCACTCGACGCCGTGGTACGGGCGCTTGTGGGGGTACACCGCGCGGATGTACAGCATCAGCATCTGCGCGCGCATGCCTCCCAGGGTCAGCCGGGAAGGACAAGCTTTAAGCGCCCAGGGTACGAGCCAGGGCCCGGGTCCGGCTGGCTGACCTTCACGAGGGGGTGGCGAGGGGTCGCCGCGATGATCGAGTTTCCGATGACCGAGTACGCCTGCATACCGAGCAGGGCGTCAGATTCTCCTTCTTCTTTCTAAGAGAACTGAAGCAAAGCAACGCCAGGTCAAGGTAAGATACGGGTCGGTCACCTTGTCCTTGGTGTCCGGCTCGTACGTGATGAAGAAGCCGGTCTCGTTGCCCATCTCCACGGCCTTGTCGATCGACTTCTTGAGAGAGACCATGTCGGCGTCGATGTACACGCCGCCGTGCTCTGCGGAGGGGGAGGGAGGGAGGGGCGGGCGAGGCGCCCGCGTCAGCGAAGGGGGCAGGGAAGGTCCGCGCGGTCGCGCTCTTGGTAGAGCGAGCTTAGAGCAGAGCGCTAGCGAAGGGAGCTCGCACCGTAGAGGATCTCGAGGCGCAGGATGTCGGCCTTGCACTGGTACATCTTCTCCTGGTCGTAAAAGTCGCGCTGCGGGGTACGTGAGGATTGATGAGGGTGGGAATGAGTTCTGGGAGGGTACGCACGTTGAACATCTTCATCTTCTCGCACTCGGCGTCGGTCCAGAGGCGGTACTCCCAGCCTGAGGCGCCGCCCCGCGTCGGCGCGCCGCGAAAAGGAAACTATCAGAGTTTGACAGAATACAGCTCACCGGGGTTGTCGTTCTGGTAGTCCACGCGCCTGCGGAGCCGCTCAGAAAAGGAAGCAAAAGGAGGAGCACGGGACGAGAGCCGCGCACCAGGAGTCGAGCCAGACGCAGGGCGGCTCGCGGGGCCCAATCCAGATCTGATGCATGATCTTGGGGATCTGCGGGCGCAGCCGCGTAAGGCGCGCGCGGCGGGCGCCCGGCGGCCGGTGAAGTGGCATGCGCACCTTGGGCTGGTACTTGGCGAGGTACGCGGCGACCTCCTTCTTCCACGCCTGCACGTGCAGCATCTCGCTTTGTAAGTGGAAAGATCACGCGCAGGCAGCCGGGGAGGGGGCGCACCTCGACATCGGAGGGATCAACGGCGGCCTCGCGCTGCGCGCGAAGCGCGCCGCGGCGCGGTCAGACATTTAAACGACCATTGACGGGTAGATCTAAACGATAGACCGCAGCGCGCAGCCGCGCCCGCCCGGGATCCGTGGCCGCATCTCGCGCCCACGCGGCAGTTTCCGAAGTCGGGCAGCGGCGGAGGAGCCGGGGGCCAACGCGACCCGCCGCGCCTTGATTTAGAGTTGCTAGGGCGCACGGCCGCTCACCTTGTCCCAGTTGTTGAACTTGGCCAGTGCGGTCAGCTTGACTTCGAGCTGCGGATCGTACTGGTAGATATCCTCCGGCATCGTCGCCGCCATGGCTAGACGCGGCACTGAGGCCGGGCTCCGAGACGGGCTGTACGTGCGAACGCTTGCTGGCCCGCGAACGAACGAATACCCCCCAAGACGAACACCCCCGGTCCTAGGCCCTAGGGGGAGTAAGTTGCGCTCCTTTTTTTCCGGAGGCCGGCTCAGACGCGACCAGTTCGTCTGTTCCTGGGGTTCTCGCGGCAATGCAGAACGCCCTCGACTACGGCGGGCTGCCGATGCGCCTGTCGGTCTCAAAGGCGCCGTCGAGCAACTCGTCGGGCGCCTCGCCGCCTTTGCCGCAAGGCGGCTACAGCAGCGGCGGCGCGGTAAATCTCTGCAGCAGCGTTCTCTCCCAGCCGACATTCACTACGAGCCCGTTGATCAGCCAGCTATCCGCCGACAGCACGAGCGAGGCAGCAACCTCCGTGCCGGGCTCCATCGCGTCGAGCCTGCCGACCACCCCGGGAACATCAGCCGCCAGCCCGTCGAACTCAGCGCCATCGCACGGCCCGCAGCTGCACCCTGTCGGCGGGGAGCGCATCCTGAACTGTGGCACCCGCCTTCGCGCAACGCTTTTCACGGAGCACACCCACATGCAGACCGGCGGTGCGCAATGCGTTTCGTAATTGAGCGTTTCAGTTGGGCTCAGACGCCCCCCAGAGCCCTTCTTCGTTGGAGGCAACCAGGTCGGTTCGCGGCCGCTGCCCGCCGGGTTTTGCTGAGCGCGTCTCCCGCAGTCCAAGATCGTGCCTTTTCGAGTGGACATCGACGTGCCTCGCATTTCGCGGTCCACGCGGTCCTTCCGCCCCAACGTTCTCGAGACAGACCTCCACGGTCCTCCAGCGCCGCAGCGCCCGACTAGGACTGCGGCCGCGCCTCTCACGCGCGCCCCGCAGATGAGAAGGGCGCGCTCATCCCGTTCTACGTGCTCAAGATGCGCGGCCAGGACGTCACGACGGTGCCCTTCCAGTACTGGCTGGTGGCCGAGGATTTCTCGGGGGCCCCCGTCGTGCGCCGGATCAAATCTCGCTCGGATCAAATCCGGATCGAATCCGAGCCCGCCGCGCCCCGCAGAGGGTCGAGGTGGGAGGGCAGCCCGGGCGCGCGTGGTCGTCGGGCGAGATCCCGGCCCGCATCACGCCGCTCTCCAGCAAGACGGGAAAGCTCTCGCTCGTCCTGCGCCCGCCGTGCGCCCCTCCCTCCCTTCCTTGGGAGGCTTCGTTCTGAAATTTTCGCCAGGTTCGACGAGCGGAACGCGGGGGACTGGACCGTGACCGTGCCCAACATCCTGAGCGCGGCCCGGCACGACCTGGGCAAGCCCAAGAAGCACCGGGAGGGCGCCGCCAACCGGCCCCCGAAGGCCGCCGGCAGCGCCAACAAGCGCAAGGCCGAGCCGCCGGACGAGCGCGGTGCGTCCCCCCCCAACTTCACGAACTCGTGATCCCATAGAGCATCGGACTTGCGCAAAATCGACCCCCTCGTCTTGCGCGCGGCTTTCGCCCCTCACGCCCCCGCAGTGCCCTCCGTGCCAATCAAGGTCCAGAAAGGATCCCCCACCCCGCCCCCCGACGAGCCCGCGTTCGTCCGTGCGTCCCGTAACCCCCCTGCCTTCCTTCCCCCTGCTCTGACGTTCTTCCCCCATAGTGGCGGGCACCAGCCACTTCGTGCTGCCGGCGGGCGTACCCTCCCTCGTGCGGCTCTTCGTCACGCAGACCGTCGGCCGCTCCGCCGGCGTCGGCATCTCCGCCTGCCTCGTTTCCCTGTGCGCCGCGCCGCGCCGTGCCACGCCGCGCCCCCGTTTCTAAGATATCTTATCTTTGCAAGCTGTTATTATAGAATCCAGTTTTCAATCTTTCTTCTGTTTCTTACGGGTTTTCCTGTCAGGGAGGACGAGACGCGCACGACGGGCCTGCGCCCCGCGGCCACCCCCGGCGGCCCGCCCGCCGCCACGCTTGAGGGAGACCTCTGGGGCCAAACGTGCGTATCCCCCTCCCTTCTCTCCCCCCATCAAAAGCTCCCCTGAGGCTGAGTCTCGTGCAGCTTCGAGATCGAGATGCCTCCGGGGGGGTACGCCGTGCAGGCCTGCGTGAACGGCGTCCCCGCCCCCCCCGCCACCGACTCTCCCGTCACCGTCCTCTTCTGTGCGCGCCCTGTACCCCGTCGCTTCACCCCCTCCCCCCTTTTCTCTCTCTCTCTCCCTCACTTCTGATCTCCTTCCCTCGTGCCAAAGGCTCGTTGGGGATCGCGCACCCGCATGCGGGGCAGGCGATTCCGGGGCGTGTCGTACCCTTCCAGATCGCCCTCGCCGGGTACCCGCGCGTACTCCGTCCTTGATCTGATCTGAGCCGGATCTGAGCCGTCCTCGATCTGAGCCCACTTCAATGCGAGAATCGGCTCCACGGGGCTGACGCCCACGCGCTTCGTTCTTCGTTCGCAGACCGCGCGAGGCCAGCGGCCTGGACCTCTGCTGCCGCCTCTACCTCTCGGACGGCCGGCGCGTACCCCCCTCCCTCCTCCTCTCCCCCCTCCCTTATCCCCCTCCCCCCCAGGGTACTGGACGCCGGCCGGGACGCCGAGGTCCACTTCGCGGCGTACGGGCCCCACTGGGCCAAGGCCCGCGCCCCCCTCCCACCCCCTACCCCCCTCCCCCGCCTTACCCGTACCCCCCCCTTTCAGGTGGAGCTCGTGGACGCGCTGAACGGGGCGGCGGCGCCGGGCTCCCAGGCCACCATCGCCTCCGCCGCCCTCGGGCCCTGGCAGTGCGCCCCGCCCCGCCCCTTCTGCCCCGCCCCGCCCCTCCCGTCGTAGCCGGCACGGAGATAGCCGACACGGAGATAGCCGTCCCCTTTTAACGAGATAGCCGTCGTTAGTCGTCGCCGGCACGGATAATATCGATAGCCGTCCCCGAAAAGAGATAGCTCGAGTCGGTCCGAGCTGAGCCGAGCCGATCTGACGGGGCCCCGCCCCGCCCGTCGTAGCCGCGGCACGGATAGCCGTCCCTAAATAGAGATAGATTGCCTTGGCCGAGCCGATCCGAGCCGATCTGACGGGGCGGGCGGGCGGGCAGCACGGAGGTAGTGCTGACGGACGGCCGCCGCTTCTCGACGACCGCCCTCGACCGCCTCCTCCTCCTCGAGGCCCGCCCCCGCCCCGTCCCGCCCTTTTGTAGGCTCTAGACGATGCCTCGCAAGGCTGCGCTCGCTCGCGTGCCCGCCCGCTCCGCCCCTCCCCACTCTAAGCATTGACGATTCTTCGGCTGACGGCGGCGCCGTCCCCTCCTCCCTCCCTTCCTTCCCTCAGATGGGGGTGACGGCGCTGACGGCGGCGGAGGGCCCGGCGCCGGCGCACCCGCCCACCTTCGGCATCGCCTCGCCCCGCGTCGACTTCGTGCTCCTGCCCGAGGCGGGCGCCCTCCTCGTCTCCAAGGCGAGCGAGCGAAAGCCTAGAAGAAGCTTAGCGAACGCGGGGCGAATCAACCTAGAAGAAGTTGCAATTCGTTAACTTCGATTTAACAAATTAACCTAGAACCAACATCAACTAGCGAATTATAGAGTCTTCAAGGCGCCCTCCCCGTCTCCAAGGCGGGCGAGCGAGCTCTAATCGCTTAGGATCGTGGATGGGTGGCTCGTGCATGCCTTTTCGTTGCGGGGCCCGCTGGCTGACTGACTGGCGGGCCCGGCGCCCCTCCCCCCCTCGGGCAGAGCGAGGTGGGGGAGATCGACCTGGACGGCTTCGACATCCCGGACAACTTCTGGGGCGAGCTCGTCGCCCTCCCCGACCTCGGCCCGGGCGCCGGGGGCGCCGGGGGCGCCGGGGCCGGCGGGGCCGGCGGGGGCGCTGGGGGGTACGGCCCGCAGGACTTTGCACGGTTCCTCGCGAAGCTGGGCGCCGGCCCGACGGACGGCGCCCCGTTCCGCCGGGCGTTCCGCCGCGCCGCCCGCGCCGCGGCCGCCGCCCGCCCTTCGCCCGCGCGCTCGCCGCGGCCGCCGACCGCGCCGGGCGGAGCCTCCTCGAGTGCGTCCTCGTACCCCTTCCTCCATCCCTCCCTTCCTCCCATCCTCCGCTCACCGCCCGCCCTCGGCAGGCTCGCGGCCTCCCTCGGGAGTCCGAGGTGGTTTCCGCCCTCGCGTCGATGTGCGCGTGGGCGCCCGACGCGGCGGCCGCCGCCGCCCGCGCGGCCGCGATGGGCGGCACCGGCTGGCGCTGGCGGCGCTGCTGGCGGGCGTGGCGACGCCCCAGGAGCTGGAGGGGGCGCGGGCGGCCTGGCCCGGCTACTTCCAGAGGCGCGTTGATCTCCCTGACCGCCCCGTGGCGCGCCCGGCGGCGCCGCGCGGCGGCGGCGGCGGCGGCGGCGGAAGCGGCGGCGGCGAGTGGTGGCGCGAGGAGGAGGCGAGCGGCGAGAGCGGGGGGGAGGAGAGCGGGAGCGGGAACGGGGGCGGGGACGGCAACGGCATGGAGATCGACGAAGAGGACGACGCGGCCGAGGGCCCCGAGGGGCCCGACTTCCTGTCCCTTCTGCCCCCGGAGCTCTGGCGCCTCGTCCTCTCCCGCCTCTCCCCCTTCGAGCTCCGCCCCGTCCGCCTCGCCTGCTCCGCCCTCCGCCGCTTCGCCGACGAGTCCGAGTCCCGTGCGTGCACGTACCCATCCCCCCTTATCCGTCCCCCTGTACCCCGCCCACTTTCGGCGCAGCGGTGGATGCCGCGGCTGTGGAGGCGGCCGCCGCTGCGATCCACGCCGCCAACGCGCGCTCCGCCCCCGAGGGACCCCTCCCCCTCCGCGTGCGCCCGTACCCCGTACCCCTTCCGCTCCCCCCCCTCCCCCAGCGAAGTATTTTCGCCGCAGGCGCCGGGGTCGCTGTACGAGTTCCTCAGGCGAGTCGTCTTCGGGCCCGGCGCGGAGCGCGCCGCCTGGGGCCGCGTCGTCGCCCGCGTGCGCGTACCCCCCTCTCTTCTCCCCCCCCCTCCCCTTCCTCAAGGCGCCCCGGCAGGCCTGCGAGATGGCGGAGGGGGACGAGGAGCGGGGGCGGCTACGGGCGGCCCTCGCCTCTACCCCGGCCATGCTCTGGGAGGGCGAGCGCCTCTGGGCCCGCGCCGGCGCCTCCGTGCGCCCCTCCGCCCCGCTCCCCTTTGCTTCCTCCTTTCTTTCTTACTTGAATGCTTCTTCAGGGCGGGGAGGCGGTGGCGTGGGGCAACCTGCACCGCGCCCTCTACGCCCGCATGTCGCCCTTCCGATTCACGGACGCCGACTGCGTCGGCGCCCTCGCCATCGGTGCGCAAAAGTCTTATAAGACACTAAATGATTCTAGCATTAAAATTGCTTAGTGACTCTTTTAAGACCGAGGGCGCCGACTGCGCCGGGGCCCTCGCCATCGGTCCCGCTCGCTGAATTCAGTGGTCACGGGTTGCTGATCACGAGCGATCCGCAGCGCGGGAGCGGCTCTCGCCGCCCCCGGAGGGGGCCAACCTCGCGGCCCTCCCGGCCCCAGAGTGCGTGCCGCCGGCTCATATTATGATAGCAACAAGGAAACTGTGATGAGAACTTCGCCTGAATCTGCCCTCGCAGGACGCTGCTCTCGCGGGGCGACTTTGCGCAGCTCTGGCCCTGGCTCTTCCTCGCCCGCCGCACCCTCGCCGCCGTCCGCCCTTCCCTTCCGGCCCCATCCTCCTCTGATCTCACCTGAGTTCGCTTCGTTCGCTCAGACCGCGGAGCTGTGGGGCCTCCCGGCGCCGGGCCCTGGGACGGGCCCCGGGCACGCGGTGAGCCGGCCGGTGGGCGCCGGCCCCTTCCTCACCCGCCGCGCCGCGGTGGATCTCCTCGTCGCCGCCTCGCGCCCGGCCCCGGCCGCCGCGCCCAACCCCCGCGGCCAGTCCCCCATCGACCCCGCCGCCCAGGCCGTGCGCTGACGAGCCCGCTCCGCCCGCCGCCGCCCCGCCCGCCCCGCCGCCCTCTCTGACTGGCGCGCTCGCTCTCTCTTCGTGCTCCTAGGAGGAGAACCCGAGGCCCCTCATCCTACGCCTCACGTCCCTCCAGTGGCCCGACGCCCTCGCCGGCGCCCTGGGTACGCTCTCACTCGGCGTGACTCACCGGATCGGCGACCCGCCGATGCCGTACCCCCGCAGCGCTCTCGGCGTGCCCCGGGGCCGGGCTGGACCAGCACCACCTCATCCGGTACCCCTCCAGCGCCGAGGCGGTGGCCCGGGAGGCGCGTGCCGCACCCCTCTCCTTTGTTCCCCTCGGAAGCCGCCCCTGACGCGCTCATATGAGCAGGTCGATTCGGTCTGCGGCTCGGGCAACGCTAACGGCGTGTGGCGTGGGGCGGCCCCCAGTGTGCGTCCCGGCCCCCTCTCCGTTCCCCTGTCCTTCCGGCCCCGGCAGCGGAGCAGGCGGGGCTTAAGTTCAGATTGAGATTGAGATTCCTCTGCTTGACATAATGATTCTCCCGCACCCTTCTCTCGCCTACGATCTCGAGCTTTTAGATTATTTTAAATCTCGCCCAAGATTTCTGATTCTAAAGCGTGTGCCTTTCGCCTACGATTCCTCCACTCTCCTTCTGACTCTCCTTCTTTCGCCGCAGGCGGAGCTGCAGCCGTCCGTGGCGGCGTTCTTCGAGGCGCGCGTACCCCCCGTGGACGCCCCCCTCGAGGGGCTCGGCATCGCCTCCTCGTCGGCCACCGTACCCCCCGCCGAGGCCGCCGGCTCCTCCCCCTCCCCCTCCTCCTCGGAGGTGTCCGAGGCGGCCGCGAAGCGGCGGGCGGAGTACCTGGAGGGACAGAAGCCGGGGGAGCCCGGGGGTGCGCTGGCTCTGCCCCGCTACATCTTCGCGGCCCGCCCGCCGGCGTTGCTCGGCATGGGCCTGGCCCCGGGCCTGGGTCAGGGCCAGGGCCAGGGCGGGGCGCCCTCGGGCTCGGGTTCGGGGCCCTCCGGCCCCCGAGGCCCGGCCCGCTGACCACGAAACCGGCTAGTCCGTGAGGAGGATAGGAGGAGCCTTCGAATTCGGAGCAAAAGATAGACAAACGTCACCAGATAGATACTCTCTTCGCTCATAGAAGCGTCCAGCTTATTTTAGAAATTGGTTTCGTCTCTTGAGACCGATCTGGCAGGCCAGTTCGTCACTAGTATGCCTTTGTATGTGCGCGCGCTTTCGATCTTATATGCTAGTAACTAGTATGTAGGGCCCGCTGTCGCCAGCGTTCTGGCCAGCGGACTCCCCAGTGTTTATTCCTTTAGTAGTTCACTGAGATTTATGCGTATTTCTACATTCTTTGCGTCTCTGCCAGCGGACTCTGATGTTTCTTCCTTCATGATCCGATCATCAGCAGTTCGCTGAGATTTCGTGTCCAATTCGGACCTCCGACAGCAAGTCCTGAGTCCGATGTTCTTACCCATGAGAACATGTGCACGAGTTTAAACTCGCCAACTCGCCGAGTCGAGCTCTGAGATTTAGTTTACAATATGCGCATGACGCAGTGCGCATTCCCCGCGGGTCCCCGGGGGGGGGGGGGGGGGGGGGGGGGCCGCCCGTGCCCAGCTGCAGCATGCATATGGCAGGACCCTAGGCCTGCATTGCCCCCTCGCGAGCTCCGGGATCCCGCCGGGGGCCGCGCTCTAGCTGCCGCATGCACACTGTGTGACATGCAATGTGACACGGTGCAGGGCCTGCATCATGGCCCAGTGCGGGCCAGTGGGCTACATGCGATGATGCCGTGATCATGATGATCATGAGTACCCGGGCCCGGCGGGGCGTCGGGCGCGAGGCCGGGGGAGAGAGGCGCGGGGAAGGGAGCCCGGGTGAGGGGCGGGGCTACACCTACGCCGGATGATCACGTCGACCAGTTCGCGATTGCAAGCACGCGAGGTGAAGAATAAAATACAATTCCATTGGAGGAGATACAGTACTACAGTACAAGAATTTGAAACAGATCTGAATATCACATGTAATCACTCCACATGCTCTACACTGAGATCAGAACGACTTTTCTGATCAATGAATTTGATGGAGGAGAGGCGAAGAAATTATACGGGATCGCTTGTGGGATCGATGCAACGCATTGAAACTAGGGCAGGGCGAGGCGACGGGGCAAGGCGAGGAAGGGGGAGCTCGAGGGGAGAGGCGCGGGGAATTCGAGGGGGGGGGCCGCTTATGCGGCGCCGGTGTTGAAGACGGCCTGGGCGAGGGCGTAGTAGAGGGGGATGCCGATGGTGATGTTGAAGGGGAAGGTGATGGCGAGCGAGGTGGTGACGTAGTACGAGGGGTTGGCGTCGGGGATGGCGATGCGGACGGCCGCCGGCGCCGCGATGTACGAGGCCGAGGCGGCGAGGGCGGCGAGGACGGTGGAGCCGCCGACCGAGAGGCCGAACTGGTGGCCGATCAAGACGCCGAGCGAGCCGTTGATGATGGGCGCCAGGATGGCGAAGACGGCGAGCGAGGGGCCGACCGAGAGGAAGTCGCGGAAGCGGTTGCCGGCGATGAGGCCGAGCTCGAGCAGGAACATGAGGAGGATGCCCTGGAACGGCTGCACGAAGAAGGGCGAGACCTTCTTGAAGCCCTCCTCGCCGCAGACCCAGCCGATGATGAGGCCGCCGATGAGCAGGATGATCGACTTGCCGTAGAGCACGTCAGCGATGGCCTCCTTGAGGCGCTCCGACGACGATGTCTTCTTCTCCTCCGACGCGGCCGCCGCGCCGGTCGCCTGGTCCCCAATCATCACCTGAGGGGGGCCGAGTCAGCCGCGGCCAAGGCGTGGAGGGGGGCAGGGCGGGGGCGGGGCGGGCCTGCTCAGACTTGGCGTCCATGGAGACGAGGGGGCCCGGGGAGAGCGACTCGACGGGGCGCGGGACGTACTCCTTCTCGGACACGTCCTCATCCTCCGGCTCGCCCTTGAGGTACGCGTACGTCAGCAGCGCGATGATGATGCCTGCCGCCCCGCGTCAGACGAGCGCCGAACGCGCGGGGGATGCGGCGGGGGCGGACCGGGGATCTCGAGGAGGGTGAGGAGGGCGGGCATGTACCCCTCGACGGAGACCTTGTTCAGCTCCATGAACGTGAGCGACGCGATGAACGTCACGGCCGACGTCGACGCGTAGTGGGCCGCCATCGCTGCGCGCGCGCCTCAGCGGGGGTACGGCGCGGGGCGGGGTAAGGGCAGGGGCGGGGCGGACCGCAGGCGTCCTCGAGGGAGAGCTTGAGCCAGTTCTTGAGGACGAAGAAGGTCCACGCCGGCGCGATGCAGCCGAGCAGCAGCGTGCCGAACGCCGGGCCCGCCAGCGTCGACAGGTCCGCCACTGCGCGCGCGCGGCCCGTCAGCGCCGGCGTCGAGGGGCGGGGGCGGGGCGGGGGGCACCGTTGGCGACGGCGACGCCACCCTTGAGGCCGAGGGCGAGGAGGAGGTAGATGGAGATGGACGACTGGTAGCCGGCGGGGAAGGAGAGGTCCGAGCGAACGAAGGCGGCAATCGCGCCGAGGAAGAACGCCTGCCCCCGGCCCCGCGTCGGCCCCGGCCAGGCCCGGCCCGGCGCCCAGCGGCCGGCGGCGCTGCGCACCAGCACGGCGGGCGACTTGAGGTTGGCGGCCGCGAGGGCGGCCTGCGACGCCGGCGCGTCCGCGGCGAGGGTCAGCGACTGCGCGACGGTCTTCTCCGCCGCCGCCGAGAGGCTCGAGAGCGTGTTCACGTCCAGGAACTTGGACGCCGCGCCCGTCATCGACGGGATCTCGAGGCCCGCCGGCGCTGCCCAGGGAGGCAATCATTAGCCCCGTCCCGGCCCCGCGCGCGCGCGCGACGCCGCTCGGCCGGCGCACCATTGCCGCTCGCCTGGATGGTGCTGAGGAAGCGCTGGGCCGGGGCCGAGAGCACCGACTTCCTGCGCGCGCCCCGCGTCAGCCTCCCGCCCGGCCCGCATACGTCGCCCCGAGGCGGCGCGGGGAGGGCGCGGCGGGCCCTAGGCATGTCGACGCTCCGTCGACGTCTAGAGGAGCGGCCAAGGGTCGCGTACGCGCGCGCGACGGCCCCGATCCGGCGCGCGACGGCCGCGACGCTCCAGCCCGGGTTCGCCTAGGCCCTCCCTGGGCGCGGCGGAGCGGGCACGCACTTGCTGACGGCCTCGCCGGCGAGGAAAGAGCGGCCAAGGACGACCTTGCGGCTGGTGAGGCCGGTCGCGCGCGGCTGGACGGCGACGCGCGCGGCCCGGAGGACCGGCGCGGCCTGGGTCGACGCGGCGTGGGACGGGGTCGGAACGACGAACGCCATCTCTACTCTAGCTTCTCTGCTGACTGCCTAGAACGTCTGCCCGAACAGGTCTTTAGCCGCGCCTTTTACGCGGAATTATACGGCGACGGTCCAAGTATTGTCCCCTTTTACGACCCCGCGTTGCAACCTAGTCCATCGCCCTACCCCCCGAGTGGCCCCTTCGCTGGCCCCTCGCGGTCGTAGAGTCGCTACCGTTCATGCGATCAGCGGCCGCGCGCGGCTTGCTGCGCGCGACGTCAGCGAGCCGGCGCGAGCTGCGGCCGACTCGCTTCCAACCGCGCGCCACGCGCCCGCGCTGCGCGGCGGCCATGGCCATATGCGCCTGCAGCTGCCTTCGCGCAGGGACGCCGACGTCGACGTCGCAGCGCGATCGGCAGCATACGTATACCGCAGTACTAGTATGCGTGCGCATGCGCAGCTCGAGCTAGCTGTGCTAAAAGCTATTGCGCCGGCGTGCGCGTAAGCTACAGCTATAGTTGCCCTGACGCGCGGCTCTTGCGTTAGCTATAGTGCTCGGTCCGGCGCCGTCGGCACACCGCAGCCTTTGGGGTTGGAAATTTACACGGTCCATTCGATGCCCTATCGCTAGCGGCCCGCGGCGATAGCCCCGCTACATCTCGAGCCAGGCGCTCTCTTCCTCCGCCGCCGCCGCGCCCTCTACTTCGCCTCCACCGCAGAAGTCCGCCTCGTGGGCCGCCGCCGCGAAAGACGCCGCCGCGGCGCCCTCGGCCAGCGTCGCGCCCCCCTCCCCCTCCTCCCCGCCCTCCTCGTCCTCCCCCTTCTTGGCGCCGCCGGAGCGCAGCCCCTCGAGCCGCTGCGGAACAGCTAAGCTTTAGGGGGCGCCCGGAAGAGCTGCTCGGCGAATCGAATTCGGATCAGGGACTCACGATGTCGGCGAACTCGCGGAGGGCCTCCGCCGTGCGCATGTCGTCGAAGCGCTCCGCGTCGTACTGGCCCCGCGCCGCCATCCGATGGTCAGACAGAGCCCAGCAGCTTCGAGGCTCAGGAGACGAGAGAGAGGCGGCCTAGGCCTAGGGCGCTCTGGAGGGTCTGACCTCGGGCCCGAAGGGGCGTGCCGCCACTCAAACTAAGCAAGGAGACGCGCTCTAACTCTTACTCTAAACCAGCGAAGGCTCGAGGGGGGCAGGCTCTAAACGAGCTGGGCGCGCGCGCGCGGGTCCCACCTTGTTGTCGATCACGTCGGGCGTCTTCTTCGTGAGGAACACCACGTAGGGCACCCTGCCCCCGTTCACGGCGCCGGTCAGAGGCCTCTGCCCGAGGGGGGTACGGGACGCGCACCCGTCGATGGGGTACCCCGCCAGCTCGCCGATCTGCTGCTCCACGGAGTTGATCCTGCCCGCCCCCCGTCCGTCAGGGCCGGCGAACGGGTCGGGGGCAAGGGCCAGGCCGTTATACGAAGCGCCGCTTAGAGGGGCGGTGACGAATGTCATGTTCCGACCCCCGGGCCCGGGGGCGGGGGCGGGGGGTAGGGGGGTAGGGGGTTCCGGGGGGCGCGCCTGGCGACGGGGATCTTGCCGGCGACCTCGCGGGCGTAGTCCTCGTACTCCGGCGCGAACTTGTTGCAGTGGCCTGCGCCCCGGCGGCGGAGGCCCGCCCAGGCTCAAGGCTGGGCGGAGGCCGGCTACAGGGCCGGCTGCGGTCTGGTGAGCGGGCCGCACCGCACTCGGTCCAGTACGCCTCCACAAACATCGCGTCTGCGGGGGGGCCGGGGCGCCCGGGCGGTCAGGCCGGGCCGCGCGGAGGGGGGCGGGGCGGGGCGGGGCCTCGGGAGCCAGGGGGCCCGTGGGGGTAGGGGTGCAGAAGGCGGGGGGCGGGCCCCGGCGGGCGAAGGGGGGCGCCCCCGCGGGCTCTGGTGGGCGGGCGGGCGGGTAGGGTGCGGCTGGAAGCGAAGGGAGAGGATCGGCGTGGGTACGAAACGAGGTAAGGGCGAGATAGGGAAGGCGAATCGGAAGTGTCGGAGGGGCGAAGCGAAGGGGGGCGGATGGCGGGAGAGCTCGGCGGTCGTCGAGGGGAACGATAGCTTGGGTGGGAGACAATTGGGTGGAGTAGGAGGGGCGGGGGAGGCGGGCGGGTCCCGGCTCGAGCCCCCTCTCTAGACAGGCCCGGGCCCCCTCGTGGGGTGGGGCGGGGCCTCGGGGGGTAGGGGCTCGGTGGGGCTAGGGAGTGAGAAGGCGGGGGGCGGGCCCCGGCGGGCGAAGAGGCGGGCGGCCCGGGTAGGGTGGCTTGGTTAGGAAATGAGATAAAGGCGATATAGGGAAGGCGGAAGAGAAGGGTCGCAGGGGCGAAGGAGGCGGGACCCTAGCGCATGGCGGGAAAGCCCGGCGGGTGACGGGCGCACCGCCGGGGAGGTCGCCCTCCTCCTGCGCCGCGATGAGCGCCTCGAGGTCCGCCGCGCTCCCGAGCTCGATCACCTGCGCGCCGGGGGCTCAGCTAGGGGGGAGGCGGGAGGTGGAGCTCAGCTGAGGCCATCGAGGGAGGGCGGGGTGGGGGTGGGAAGGGGAGGGGGGGGGAAGGGCCGCGCCCGGCCTCCGTTGAGAGCTCAGACGAGGCCTTGCAGGGGCGTGGGGGTGGAGGCGGCTGCGAGCGCCCGTCCCTCCTTGTCGCCGTCTAGTACTAATGGAAGGCTCTCTGCCAGGCTCCGTTCGAGGTAATGAAAGCGCACGACCGCCATTACTACAACACCTAGAGGGCAAAGCTTCTACGCGTGTCCCCCGTATAAACTGGCGGCTGGCGCTTCTGGAAGTCTATGCTAGGCACCCTTCGAGGCCAATGGCTACAATGCCCGTGCACGTTTCTAGGGATCCCGGATTCGTTTTAGGCTTCCCTCGAGGCCTCTAGTTCCCCGAATAAACGAGAGCGCGCGCCCGCCCCGCCTCGACGGCGGCCTTCGCCTCCTCGATGTCGATCGTGGCCCCCCGCGCCGCCGCCTCGCTCGCCGTCTTCTCCTTCTGCGGGGGCGCGTCGGTTGGCGGTGTTGGAGCGCCTCTCCCTCTTATTCTCCAGGGCCGCTCTTCCCTGACAGACGCAGATCTCGAAACGCGTCTCTCCCATCTTTGGACGCGCGGAAAGCGTCTATGAGGGATCCCACTCGACGCGGCTAAGCTGGCGCTAGTTCTCCCCGCTACTATCCCAGAGGGGCGGGCGGGCGGGCGGGCGGGCGGGGCGCACGGCAGGGGCGCGGCGGTCGATGCCGCAGTTCTCGGCGATGTACTCCTTCAGCCCGTCGACCGTCCGGTCCCCCAGGTACTCTGTACCCGGCCCCGCCGCGCGCGCCTCAGCGGGACGGCCCGAGGGGCGGGGCGCGGCGGGGCTGGGCGGGGCGGGGCGGGGCGGCGGAGGCTCGGCGTGGAGAGCTAGCTAGCATTTGGGGGCGGCAGAGGCGGTGGTGGCGGCGGCGGCGGCGGTGGCGGCGCACCCTCAGTATCGAACTTGTAGTCCACCTCCCCCGGCGTTTTCTGGCGCCCTCGGTCGGCCCGAGGGGCGGACAGCGCGGGGGGTACCGGCGCACCTTCTCCAGGAAGACGAACGAGGGGTACCCGTGGATGTCCTGGCCCCCGATGGTCGTGATGCCGGCCTCGGCAGCGTCTGCGGCCGCCCGCCCAAACGCCCGTCAGCGCTCCGCCGGCGGCCTACCCGCCCTCCCCAGAGAGGTCGCACCGATGCGAGCGATGACCATCTGCGGCGGGGCGGGGCGGGGCGGGGCGGGGCGACGCGTGCCGAGGCTAGGCGGGCGGAGGCACGCGCAGGGGCGCTAGCTTCTATCGGCGAGCCCCTATGAACGCCTAGCTACGGCGCGGGCACGGCCGCAGTGCGCCCGAGCACCTTGCCCTTGACGCCGTCGGCGGCGGCGAGGCTCTCATAGACGGACTTGGCCTTCATGCAGTGCCTGCACCAGGAAGCGTAGCCCTCCACCATCAGGCAGTCTGCGGTCCGCCGCTAAGCCGCGGACCGAAGCTTCCGAAGTTCGCGGCGCCAACGGGCGCCGGGCTCAAGCCCGGGCTCTAGACGAGGGCGCCGGGCGCACCGCCGGGGAGCTCCCCATCCTCGACCGCGACGAGGAGGTCCTCCAGCTCCTGCAGGCGAGTCAGCAGCGGCGGCTGGCGCGAGCCGAAGTTGCGGCGCGCCTTCGTTGCTATTCAGCTCTATGACGCGGCCCTCCGCGACGGCGCGCTTCGCCGCCGGCACATCGAAGTCTGTCAGCGGCTCTGACGACATAGCTGGTAGTTGTGGGACGGGCGCGGCGGCGGGCGCGGCGGTTAGCTCGAATTCGAAGTGCGCATCCCCGGCGGTGCCACGACTGCTAGCTCGGCGCACCGGTAGCGAGCGCGAGGGGACAGCGAAGGGGCCACCAGGCCGCCACCTGCATGGGGGGATAAGGCGACGGGCCAGCTTGCCCCGAGAAGCTGAGCCGAGGGCGTCAGGCGCCCTCGCGCTGTTGGTCTCGCAAGGCGTGGTGCCGCTTTTGCTGAACAGCTGTGTACCCCGAATCCGCAGCATTACAGAGCCTTTTCATGTTTGAAGAGCACGCAGGGCAAGAACTGGCTCCTTGAATCACAACAGCTGCAGGGCAAGAATTGGAACCATCTGGCTAAAGATGGAACCTCGGTGCGTCGGCGCTAGGCTTTTCACCCGTGCAGGTGACGCCAAGTCGGCGAGCCTTTAGCGCGAACGACGCTCGAAGACACCCATTTGCATCGTCTCGCGCCCCCCGCGTGTCGCCGGCCTGATCTCAATCGCATAGCGCTGCTCCAGCGCGGAGGATCCCGCTCGTGGCGGAGAACGCTCGTGAACGCGTCGTCCTTGCCTCTTCAAGCCCCCTTGATCTGCATTCGTTGCCCGGACACCGCCGGCGAGTGTTCTTGCGGTTGACAGGCACGCGCGAAAAGGAGACGGCGGGGGCCTAGGCGAAGCAAGGTGCTTTCCGTTTCCTCTCCTTGGATCCAATCCCTCATTCCGCTGGCGGGTCAGGGAACGGTGACTCGTCCACACGAGCAGAGCATCACCACCCAGTTCGCCAAGCGTCTTCTCCCGCAGGGCCGGTGCTCGCTCTTGTTTCAGTTATTTTCGCTTCGATGTTGTTGTGACGCCGGCCGCGTGCGCAGCGGACCGGGTGGCGTTCTCGGACGAGTGGCTGGCTGCTGGACGCCCTCGGAGTTCATGCGCTTGCGGCCTCTGGGGCGCAGGTGCGGCAGGCGCGGTCGTTTATCGGCATTCTTCTCTTCTTTCGGTTGACGCTCCGAGCGCAGCGAGCGCTGCGCCTTCGGCATCGCGGTCGAGGGATGCCGGACCGGCCCGGACGCGGCGCGAGCCAGCCTGTTGCTCACTCTCCTCGCTGTGGTGCACAGCGGTCCGTTTGCCGGTCACCACTCGCTAATCTTCGTTTGATACGCCCGCTGACCGTGATGCGCGCAGCGCGGCGAGCGCAGCAAGGTGCCGGTAATCTCATGGGAGCTGCGACCTGCAGGACAGAGATGCAGTGCTTCCCTGGAGGCCGCTGCATCCCGGGTTTTCTTTTGTATTCGTAGCTGCAGCCCAAAAGCTAGATAGAGCTGGGTTTTTCTCAAAATTGTCTGTTCCCGGAGATTTTTTGCTGCATGCTGCAGCCTGCAGGCCTCGCGCCTCTTTAGCCTACGTATACGAATCGACGCAGTTCTCCACGCGCTAGTGCGAGAGAGATCACTCGCTACACGCTCTGCGGCACGAGTCTAGTGCACACTGAATAGGCGCGCCGGCCGGGCGCCGTGCGCATACACCGTGGCACGCGCGCGCAGCAGTACTGGTGCGTAACAGTGCGCATGCGCATGCGCATGCTGGCCGGCCGCCAGATCCCCGGACGCCGAATTTTAATCGGGAAAAAGTATGGACCGTCGGACAAGCCGAATTTTGGACAGCTGCAGGCTAACATGCAGAGCGCGTGCCGGGCGCCGAATTTTGGACAAGCTCACAGACATGCTAGCTTTGTTCAGGCGCCGCGGCGACGCCAACAGCTTTAAAATACAGCTTCCATTTCCCATATGTTACAAGATTCACAAAGGGGGTGAACGAGAGTTAGTCCTCGTTTTTGCGCGACGCGGGCACTGTGCGGAATGGTGCAGGGAGGGCGAGGCCAATGGAGAAAAAGTTCATGCCAATCTGTGCACCGGCTCGCCCGGAGAAGACCAAACCCGTGGCCTTCTGGAGAGCAATCCGCTTGTCGCAGAAGGCGTACACGCAGGTGCAGGCAAGCGCGCCCGTCGCGTTCACCGAACGCCTATCCAGCACAAGGCGTGTTAGATAGAAACGGAAGCCATCCAGCGCACCGCAAGTGTTATTGGGTGAGCGGAGTCTTCAGCGCACCACAAAGACGGGTCCTACGAGGACCGCGGAGTCCAAAATTGACGCAGGCGAAGATAAGCGGTGAAAAGAACTCTTTCGGGCTGCCGGTTTTTCACAACGTCAGGCATAAGAATATGCATTTGTGAAAGAACGAAAACGCTCGCCAGGGTCGCCCTTGCCATGGATGCATTCAGCGCTTCCTGCCCGAGGGCCGTCAGGGACGCGAAAGACGATTCACTTTGTGCTGGCGAGCGCGGACCTCGGCTTTCTTCTCCCGCTCCTGAACGTGCAACGCGTCAGCATCAGCGCCGGAAAGTCGATGCGCCTGGAAAGCGCGGACCTTGGCCTCCTTCTCCCGCTCCTAAACGTCGGAACGGGCATGATCAGCGTGGGCGCCACGCGCACGCGTGTGGAGAGGCCAATGCGATGCGCCGGCGAGCGCGGACCTCGGCTTTCTTTTCATTCTCCTGAACGTGCAACGCGTCAGCATCAGCGCCGGAAAGTTGATGCGCCTGGAAAGCGCGGACCTTGGCCTCCTTCTCCCGCTCCTAAACGTCGGAACGGGCATGATCAGCGTGGGCGCCACGCGCACGCGTGTGGAGAGGCCAATGCGATGCGCCGGCGAGCGCGGACCTCGGCTTTCTTTTCATTCTCCTGAACGTGCAACGCGTCAGCATCAGCGCCGGAAAGTTGATGCGCCTGGAAAGCGCGGACCTTGGCCTCCTTCTCCCGCTCCTTAACGTCGGAACGGGCATGATTAGCGTGGGCGCCACGCGCACGCGTGTGGAGAGGCCAATGCGATGCGCCGGCGAGCGCGGACCTCGGCTTTCTTCTCCCGCTCCTGAACGTGCAACGCGTCAGCATCAGCGCCGGGAAAGTCGATGCGCCCGGAAAGCGCGGACCTTGACCTCCTTCTCCCGCCCCTGATCGTGGAAATCAGTGCTTAATCGACATTAAACCTGAAAGCACGAGAAGGCGAACCTTCAAGGCCTCTACTTCGGCCTAGCGCGCAGGGGGCATCAGCCGCAGTTGAAAGGCCGCGCTTGGCCGCAGACTTCACCTTAAGCTTTTCAATCAACGCCTGCTGATCGCCCGCGTCCACATTAGTGAAATCAAGCCAGGTAAGCAAGATGTGGTTACCTGATCAGAGCTCGCGTCCTGAGAGTTGCGCGCTTGTGCCTGCAAACGCATTGCTGACGATTGCGCTTGCGCCTGCCAGCGCAGAGGAAAGAACATACACGCTTATTTTCCTCAAGATCTGTGCTCGGTGGGATCGCCGACGAGTTGGGCGGCGCCATCGGTTTTCACGGCGAGCGCCCTGGGCCCTTTTCTCGGCTATGAGGATGAAGGGCAGCGGACACCCTCGCTGGGGTGTCTCCGAGCTCACAAAAATGTACCCGCCAATACTTGGCCAGGTTGGCCTCAAGCCTCAGATAGCCTGTTTAGACAGTGGCCACTTGCCAGAGGCCAATGGCCAGGCCAGGCCAGCTTGGCGAGCTTGGCGGTTGCCATGGGTCGAACGCTAGCAGCGTGCACCCGCACCTTTAGAGCCGGGTGCCTCTCGCCCATTTGCGCATCGAGAAATTCTAGGCTTCTGTCACACCTGCTGGATCGGCCCGTTGCGAAAGGCTGGATGCTTGCTCCGCTGAATCGTCGTGAGCTCCCGGCTCCCTGCAAGCCTGTCTGCTTCCGGGCTCAGGTACTACGCAGCTGAGAAGTTGCTCATCCGGGCTCAGGTACTGCGCAGCACCCCACTTTACATCAAAGGAATCTTTGAGCTAGGAGTCAATTGCAACTTCCATGCTCCTAGCTCGACCCGACGCGATTTCGCGCAGCGGCTTCCCGGGGATTCCTTGCAGCTCCGCTAGTGCCTGGCGGCAGCGCGCTCGCGGAGCGCGCTACAACCGTTGAACCGCTCTCCGCCAGAAGCTACATGTACAGCGGAGCTCCGCGCTGTTGTGGTGCGTGCTCACCAGGGCGGCGGTTTCCTCCGGAGCTTAATACACAGTTTTAAATGTTTGTTCAATGCGCGTTCTCACGTAGTTTTGCTTCCTCGCGTTTCAGGGACAGATCTGGCGCCTGGGAGGCGAGCTCGAGGGACGCCTTCGCGGGGATGGAGGACGGCCTCCTCGCCCAGGTGTTTACATTCAATATGTCATTTGCTCAAATATCGTCAAGCGTGTGCCATGAGCGCTAGCTCGAGGGGCGCTCGGGGGGAGCTTGGGGCGGGCGGGGGGTGGTGGGACCAGGCGGGCTCGACCTAACTTGTAATGAAGGGCTTCATAAAAAAGCTGTACATAGGCGGCGCAAGCCCGGTGCCCCGGCGGACCCGACCTTACTCCGATTTAATTGCAAAAAGATCCTACAAATGCATCGGCGCCGGCGCGCCCCTACATCTCGAGCCAGGCGCTCTCCTCCTCCGCCGCGGGCGCCCCCGGCGGACTCGACCTTACTCCGATCTAATTGCGAAAAGATCCTACAAATGCATCGGCGCCGGCGCGCCCCTACATCTCGAGCCAGGCGCTCTCCTCCTCCGCCGCGGCGCCCTCTTCTTCACCGCCGCGGCAGAAGTCCGCCTCGTGGCCCGCCGCCGCGAAGGACGCCTCCGCGACGCCCTCGGCCAGCGCCGCGCCCCCCTCCTCCTCCTTCTCGCCCTCGTCCTCCTCCTTGGCGCCGCCCGAGCGCAGACCCTCGAGCCGCTGCGGAACAGAACAGCTTAGGAAGGCCGCGGCCGGAAGAGCTGCTCGGCGAATTCGAATTCGAATCGGTGACTCACGATGTCGGCGAAGTCGCGGAGGGCGTCCGCCGTGCGCATGTCGTCGAAGCGCTCCGCGTCGTACTGGCCCCGCGCCGCCATCCGATGATCAGATAGAGCTCAGGAGCTCAGGAGACGCGATAGAAGCAGTCTCAGGAGCTCAGGAGACGCGATAGAAGCAGCCTCGGGCTTTTCTGAGCTAAGAGGCGCGTCCCGGTCCGGCGAAGGATAGAGGGGGGTACGCCCTAACAGAGCGCGGCGCGCGCGGGTCCCACCTTGTTGTCGATCACGTCAGGCGTCTTCTTCGTGAGGAACACAACGTAGGGCACCCTAGTTCAGGGCACCGGTCAGGGGCCTCGCCCCGGGGGAGGGGGGGGTACGGGAAGCGCACCCGTCGATGGGGTACCCCGCCAGCTCGCCGATCTGGTGCTCCACGGAGTTGATCCTGCCCGCCCCCCGTCCGTCGGGGCCGGGGCACGGATCGGGGGCGAGGGCCCGGTCGGTTGGAGAAGCCCCCCTCTCCCTTCTTTCTACAGCTATGCCTTGCTCCGACCCCCGGGCCCCGGGCGGGGCGGGAGACTCTGAGTGCAAGGGCGCGCCTGGCGACGGGGATCTTGCCGGCGACCTCGCGGGCGTAGTCCTCGTACTCCGGCGCGAACTTGTTGCAGTGGCCTGCGCACCGCCCGCCCGCTCAGAGGCTGGCTACAGGGCGCGCGGCGGTCCGGGGCGCGGGCCGCACCGCACTCAGTCCAGTACGCCTCCACGAACATCGCGTCTGCGGGGCGGGCCCCGGGGCGCAGGCGCCGATCAGGGGGGGCGGAACCCCGGGGAGAAGGGGGTCGGTGGGGCCAAGAGGAGGTCGGGCCCGAGGCGAAGAGAGATGCGGGGGTAGGGACAGTGGCTTGGGAAGGAGGCGATCGGGCGGGGCAAGGGCGCGAGGGGCGGGGGAGGAGGGCGGGCCCCGGCGGGCGAAGCGAAGGGGGGCGGTTGGCAGGGGAACGAGTGAAAGGAGCGGGAGGCGGGGGAGGCGGGGCGGGGCGGGGCGGGGCTAGCGATGGGGCTCGAGCCCAGCTTGCTAGCCCGAGCCGGGCTCGAGCCGGCACCCCTCGAGCCGCGCGCCCCGGCTCGAGCCCCGTCTCTAGCTGGCCCCGCCCGGGCGGGCGCACCGCCGGGGAGCCTGCCCTCCTCCTGCGCCGCGATGAGCGCTTCCAGATCCGCCGCGCTCCCCAGCTCGATCACCTGAGCGCTGAGAGCTCAGCCGGGGCCTTGGAAGGGGGCTGGAGGGGAGGTGGGGGGGAGGCGGGTGGGTGGGAGGGAGGGGAGGGCCGCGCCCGGCCTCCGCCTCCGTTGAGAGCTCAACCGTGGCTTTTGGAAGAGCGTGGGAAGGAGGCGGGTGGGAGCGCCCGTCCGGCCTTGTCGTCGTCGCCGTCTAGTACTAATAGAAGTCTAAGGTTCTCTCTAGCGTGTCCCCCGAATAAACGAGAGCGCGCGCCCGCCCCGCCTCGACGGCGGCCTTCGCCTCCTCGATGTCGATCGTGGCCCCCCGCGCCGCCGCCTCGCTCGCCGTCTTCTCCTTCTGCGGGGGCGCGTCGGTTGGCGGTGTTGGAGCGCCTCTCCCTCTTATTCTCCAGGGCCGCTCTTCCCTGACAGACGCAGATCTCGAAACGCGTCTCTCCCATCTTTGGACGCGCGGAAAGCGTCTATGAGGGATCCCACTCGACGCGGCTAAGCTGGCGCTAGTTCTCCCCGCTACTATCCCAGAGGGGCGGGCGGGCGGGCGGGCGGGCGGGGCGCACGGCAGGGGCGCGGCGGTCGATGCCGCAGTTCTCGGCGATGTACTCCTTCAGCCCGTCGACCGTCCGGTCCCCCAGGTACTCTGTACCCCGCCCCGCCGCGCGCGTCTCAGTGGGGCGGCCTGAGGGGCGGGGCGCGGCGGGGCAGGGCGGCGGAGGCGGCGTGGAGAGCTAGATAGCTAGCAATCGGGGGTGGCAGAGGCAGCGGCGACCGGCGGCGGCGGCGCACCCTCGGTGTCGAACTTGTAGTCGACCTCCCCCGGGGTTTTCTGGCGTCCTCCTTCGGCCCGAGGTGGGCGGGCAGCGCGGGGGGTACCGGCGCACCTTCTCCAGGAAGACGAACGAGGGGTACCCGTGGATGTCCTGGCCCCCGATGGTCGCGATGCCGGCCTCTGCGGCGTCTGCGGCCGCCCGCCCGGGCGAGCGCCCGTCAGCGCTCCGCCGCCCGCCTACCCGCCCGCCCCAGAGAGGTCGCACCGATGCGAGCGATGACCATCTGCGGTGGGGCGGGGCGGGGCGGGGCGGGGCGGGGCGGGGCGGGGCGGGGCGGGGCGGGACGGCGCGTCAGCGCGGGCGAGGCTTGGCGGGCGAAGACACCGCGCGCAGGGGCGCTAGCTTTTACCGGCGAGCCCCTATGAATCGCGGCCAGCTAGCTACGGCGCGGGCGGGGCCGCAGTGCGCCCGAGCACCTTGCCCTTGACGCCGTCGGCGGCTGCCAGGCCCTCGTACACGGGCTTTGCCTTCATGCAGTGCCTGCACCAGGAAGCGTAGCCCTCGACCATCAGGCAGTCTGCGGCCCCGCCGCTAAGCCGCGGAGCCGAAGCTTTCCGAAGTTCGCGGCGCCAACGGACGCCGGGTTCAAGCCGGCGCTCTAGCTGAGGGCGCCGGGCGCACCGCCGGGGAGCTCTCCGTCCTCAACCGCGACGAGTAGGTCCTCCAGCTCCTGCAGGCGAGTCAGCAGCGGCGGCTGGCGCGAGCCGAAGTTGCGGCGCGCCTCGTTACTCTTCAGCTCGATGACGCGGCCCTCCTCGACGGCGCGCTTCGCCGCCGGCACATCGAAGTCTGTCAGCGGCTCCGACGACATAGCGGCTGCGGGCGCGGCGGGCGCGGCGGTTAGCTCGAATTCGAAGTGCTTATACCGTGGCTGCTAGCTCGGCGCACCGTGGCACCGGCAGCGAGCACGAGGGCGAGCAAGGGTCACTCGGGGGGTAGAGGCGATGGGCCAGCTTGCAACACCGGGGTCGTAAAAGGCAACAATACTTGGAACGTCGCCGTATAATTCCGCGTAAAACGCCACGGGTAATATAATTCCACGCTCGTAAAAAGCCGCGGCTAAGGAGCTGTTCAGTCAGACGTTTAGGCAGTCAGCAGAGAAGCTAGAGTAGAGATGGCGTTCGTCGTTCCGACCCCGTCCCACGCCGCGTCGACCCAGGCCGCGCCGGTCCTCCGGGCCGCGCGCGTCGCCGTCCAGCCGCGCGCGACCGGCCTCACCAGCCGCAAGGTCGTCCTAGGCCGCTCTTTCCTCGCCGGCGAGGCCGTCAGCAAGTGCGTGCCCGCTCCGCCGCGCCCGGGGACCAGCCTAGGCGAACCCGGGCTGGAGCGTCGCGGCCGTCGCGCGCCGGATCGGGGCCGTCGCGCGCGCGTACGCGACCCTTGGCCGCTTCTCTAGACGTCGACGGAGCGTCGACGCGCGCCTACGGCCCGCCGCGCCCTCCCGGCCCCGCGCGCCGCTTCGGGGCCCGTACGTATACGCGGGCGGGAGGCTGACGCGGGTCGCGCGCAGGAAGTCGGTGCTCTCGGCCCCGGCCCAGCGCTTCCTCAGCACCATCCAGGCGAGCGGCAATGGTGCGCCGGCCGAGCGGCGTCGCGCGCGCGCGCGCGGGGCCGGGACGGGGCTAATGATTGCCTCCCTGGGCAGCGCCGGCGGGCCTCGAGATCCCGTCGATGACGGGCGCGGCGTCCAAGTTCCTGGACGTGAACACGCTCTCGAGCCTCTCGGCGGCGGCGGAGAAGACCGTCGCGCAGTCGCTGACCCTCGCCGCGGACGCGCCGGCGTCGCAGGCCGCCCTCGCGGCCGCCAACCTCAAGTCGCCTGCCGTCCTGGTGCGCAGCGCCGCCGGCCGCCCGGCGCCGCGCCGCGCCTTGCCGGGGCCGACGCGGGGCCGGGGGCAGGCGTTCTTCCTCGGCGCGATTGCGGCCTTCGTCCGCTCGGACCTCTCCTTCCCCGCCGGCTACCAGTCGTCCATCTCCATCTACCTCCTCCTCGCCCTCGGCCTCAAGGGTGGCGTCGCCGTCGCCAACGGTGCCCCCCGCCCCGCCCCTGCCCCTCGACGCCGGCGCTGACGGGCCGCGCGCGCGCAGTGGCGGACCTGTCGACGCTGGCGGGCCCGGCGTTCGGCACGCTGCTGCTCGGCTGCATCGCCCCGGCGTGGACCTTCTTCGTCCTCAAGAACTGGCTCAAGCTCTCCCTCGAGGACGCCTGCGGTCCGCCCCGCCCCTGCCCTTACCCCGCCCCGCGCCGTACCCCCGCTGAGGCGCGCGCGCAGCGATGGCGGCCCACTACGCGTCGACGTCGGCCGTGACGTTCATCGCGTCGCTCACGTTCATGGAGCTGAACAAGGTCTCCGTCGAGGGGTACATGCCCGCCCTCCTCACCCTCCTCGAGATCCCCGGTCCGCCCCCGCCGCATCCCCCGCGCGTTCGGCGCTCGTCTGACGCGGGGCGGCAGGCATCATCATCGCGCTGCTGACGTACGCGTACCTCAAGGGCGAGCCGGAGGATGAGGACGTGTCCGAGAAGGAGTACGTCCCGCGCCCCGTCGAGTCGCTCTCCCCGGGCCCCCTCGTCTCCATGGACGCCAAGTCTGAGCAGGCCCGCCCCGCCCCCCCCCCCCCCCCCCCCCCCCGGCCCGCCTTGGCCGCGGCTGACTCGGCCCCCCCTCAGGTGATGATTGGGGACCAGGCGACCGGAGCGGCGGCCGCGTCGGAGGAGAAGAAGACGTCGTCGTCGGAGCGCCTCAAGGAGGCCATCGCTGACGTGCTCTACGGCAAGTCGATCATCCTGCTCATCGGCGGCCTCATCATCGGCTGGGTCTGCGGCGAGGAGGGCTTCAAGAAGGTCTCGCCCTTCTTCGTGCAGCCCTTCCAGGGCATCCTCCTCATGTTCCTGCTCGAGCTCGGCCTCATCGCCGGCAACCGCTTCCGCGACTTCCTCTCGGTCGGCCCCTCGCTCGCCGTCTTCGCCATCCTGGCGCCCATCATCAACGGCTCGCTCGGCGTCTTGATCGGCCACCAGTTCGGCCTCTCGGTCGGCGGCTCCACCGTCCTCGCCGCCCTCGCCGCCTCGGCCTCGTACATCGCGGCGCCGGCGGCCGTCCGCATCGCCATCCCCGACGCCAACCCCTCGTACTACGTCACCACCTCGCTCGCCATCACCTTCCCCTTCAACATCACCATCGGCATCCCCCTCTACTACGCCCTCGCCCAGGCCGTCTTCAACAGCGGCGCCGCATAAGCGGCCCCCCTCGAAATCCCCGCGTCTCTGCCATTCTCCCTCCCCCCTCGCCCTGTCCTCGCCCCTAGTGCCAATGCGTTTCATCGATCCGACACGCGACATCGATCCCGTATAATCTCTTTGCCCTCGTCCAGCCAGGCGACAGCTGCAGAGGGTTTTTGTGTAGAGTAATGTAGCGTACTGTCCTAGCCCGCCTCTGCAGCCGTAGCCGGGCTTTTGTATGAGTAGTGGAACCGTAATTTATGAGAACTTTTTCAGTCTGAGCCGGGGATGAGTTCGGGGCCTCAGGGCCGGGAACGCGGAATCGACGCGTTGGAATGGGAGAGGGAGGGACTAGGTGCGTTGCAATTGGTAGGACTGGAATGGCGCAGAGAAGGCGCCGGCGTCGACAGTGGCGCGACGTCAGCGCGGAACGCGGAATCGACGCGTTGGAATGGGAGAGGGAGGGACTAGGTGCGTTGCAATTGGTAGGACTGGAATGGCGCAGAGAAGGCGCCGGCGTCGACAGTGGCGCGGCGTCAGCGCGGAACGCGGAATCGACGCGTTGGAATGGGAGAGGGAGGGACTAGGTGCGTTGCAATTGGTAGGACTGGAATGGCGCAGAGAAGGCGCCGGCGTCGACAGTGGCGCGGCGTCAGCGCGGAACGCGGAATCGACGCGTTGGAATGGGAGAGGGAGGGACTGAGTGCGTTGGTGGGACTTGAATGGACCAGAGCAGGCGCCGGCGTTAGCGCGGGCCGATTGGGGCGGAGCTGGGCCGCTGCCGCGAGGCGGAGGCCGGGCGCTGCGGGGCCGGCGGCGGCGTCGGCTCGCCGGCGGCGGCCGCGGCGAAGGCGGCGCCGGCCTGCGCCAGCGCGCTTCGGAAGACGCTCTGCTGGCTCCTGGGACGCCCGGCCGAGGCCGAGGCGGGGCGCGCCCCGCGGCGGCGGCTGTTCGCGGCGGGCCGGCGGCCCCACGGCGGCGGCGGGCGCGGCCGAAGTCACTCTGCGAACGTCCAAGGCGAGCCTTATGAGCCTTAAACAACCAGAACCTAGGTCCCTTAAGGAGCCATTTAAGCTTTTTTGGGTCCTTTGAGCCTTTGGAAGGGGCCGCGCGCGTGCGCACTCGCGGTCGATGGCGGCGAGGTCGATGCGGGAGCTGGCGGCCGGGGAGGAGGGCGCCGGGGGCGACGAGGAGCCGCCCGACGCTAGCGCTGCCGAAGCCGACGCAGACGCCGGCGCGCGCGCCTGCTCGGTCTGTAAGAGGAGGCGCGGCCAAGAGCGGGGCGAGTCGTAACGACGAGTTTCAGAGTTTAGATCCTGTTAGAGCGGAGCGAGGGAGGGAGGGAGGGAGGGGGGGGGGGGGGGAGGGGGGAAGGGGGGGAGGGGGGGGAGGGGGGAGGGGGGAGGGGGGAGGAGGACCTGGCGCGCCCGGCTCCGCTCCTCGCGGCGACTATTAGAGGGAGGGACTATAAGAGACTATTTAAGAGGCTGTTAAGAGCTACTAGAGCTATTTAAGAGGCCCAGAATAGTAGGCCTGAATCACCTGACGGGCCCGCCTCCGCTCCTCGCGGCGCCTTGAGTTCTCCTGGTCGATCGCGAGCCGCTCGGGGGCGAGGAAGCGGAACCATTGCTGCGGGCCGGGGGCGGTCGGCCGCGGGGCACGGGGGGTACCGCCCCATTCGCTTAGAGCGGGCGAGCAAGGCTCAGCCCCCGTTCACAAGCCCCGCCCAGCGCCGGCGCCGCCCGCCTTACCTGCGTCGCGGGATCCAGCCCCACGTCCTGTCGACGAGGCCGCCGGTCAGTTAACGTTCGCCCCCCGGGGAAGAGGGGGGGGGGGGGGGGGGGGGGGGGGGGGGGGGGGGGACTGCGTGCCGTGAACGCGTACTGCGATCGAAGAAGAAGAACTTCAGTTCAAGAAATCAAAAAGGGGGGTACTTCTACGCTACGTTCGCGCCTGCCAGTGGGGTACGCCGAGGTGCATGAGGAGGAGGCGGAAGTAGTCCGTGAACGAGGCAGCGATGAAGTGCCAGGCCCCAGCCGCGTCCTGGAACCGAACCTGCAAGCGAAGCAAGACGGGGCGAAATGTCAGGCTGCGTAGCGTAGAGCTCTTGTTACTTTTCGAGTCCGGCTGCGGACCTGGGGCGGGCGCCGCCGGAAGGCGTCTGGATAGAAGAGAGCCACGCGGCCGCCCACGCAGCGGCTGAGGCGAGAGGTGGAGCGGGGCGCGTCAGGGGGTAGTGTGTTTTCGGGGGGGTACGGGCGCGCCTGTCAAGATCGAAGGCGCGGAGAGGCCCCGAGCAGTGGCGGTAGCGGCCCGTGCAGAGGTTGAGGGACCTGTGGGCGCGGGTTCGGGTCCGGGCGGGGCCTAAACCAGCCGCGGCGCGGCGCACGCGGCGGGGTCGTCGAAGTCGAGCGAGGCGGTCGCGTCGGGGGCCTCCAGGTCGCCCGCGGGCTCAAGTCCGATTGGCGCCACCTTCGAGTTTCAAAATTCAAAGCGGGGCGCGCCGCTCGGGCGCCGCGGCGCTTTCTGGGGGTGAGTGGTACCTTGTCTATCGGGTTCAGGTGCATGCAGCCCAGCGGCACGGTTTCGCCTGCGGCCGCGCGGCGCCCGGGCTCGGGCTCAGGCGCCCGGGCGCTCGGGAGGCGCGTCGCGGGGACCGCCGCGCACACGCACCGCCGAAGTCGACGCTCCAGCGCAGCAGAAGCCCGTCTGAAATCTGCAAGAAGCTCTTGTAGTCGTCGGGGAGCACCGCCGGCGCGTTCGCCTGCAGCGCGCCGCAGCGGGCTCGGAGGAATCCGGGCGCGGCAAGCAGCGCCGGCCGACGCGTTCGCTGGCACCTGCTCCCACTTCGCAATGTCGCGCGCGGCCGCTCCGGGGCGCTCCACGAACTCGACGCCTTTCACGCCCGGGTGCTTCTCTGCTCCGATCGATATCCGCGGCTCACGATCAGGGCTGAGCAAGATCACGCTCAGCACGGCACGCGCCTAGATACGAGATGACGCTCAGCGAGATGGTCTCAAAGATGTCCCGGATGCTGCTCTTCTTCGAATTCGTCCCGCCCTCCATGTTCCGATCATTCGTCTGTGCTGCGCGTCCGCGTCGGCGTGGACAGTCAGCAGGTCGTGTTGGCACAGTGCGGCGGCCAGGCTGGCGCTCAGAACTGAGCTCCCCAATGGGGGTACGCACTCTCCGACGGGCAGTTACCTTGCTGCTCGTCAATGCGATCACGGTAGCGCTTCAGGCGCTCGTCGCGTTCGACAAGGAGACGAGGCGAGGCTTTTTTCCTGATTCAAAACGTGCGCCGACGCCCTTAGAGCGAAAGGGTCAACTACGCATTAGTCGACCTGGCGCGCAGTCGGGCGGCGCCGCCTCACACCCGAAGCGATCTCCCGCCGTCTTTGCTGTCGTGTGGTCGTCGTCGGTCGACTAGTCCGACGGCACTGCGGCAGCTTTGGTCTCCGTCGAATCTCCGTAAACCAGCGATGTGCAGCGGCGCGGGGCTTCGGCCGCTCGTTGCGATTCCCGTTGTCGGCAAGGCCGCTCGATCCTCTACACCCGACGGCACCGCCAAGCCAAACATCCTTATCACAAATGTGAAATCCATTTCGACCATTCGGCCGGCGGAGCGGGGTTGCACCCCGACGCACCAACCGCATCCGTCCCTAGCCCCAGACACTGTTGAGATCCACGCCATCCACGACTCCTGCCGCCAGGTCCGTCTCGGCGCACGTGTTCGCAAGTGTTCGCAAGCTCGAAAATTTGATCTCCCGCAACCTTTGCAGACGGACCTGCTATCCTCCCCAGGCGCCCTTTGGTTCGCCCTGGCATCGTCCGAGAACGACCGGAGATCGCCCTCGCCGCTCGCGATGCCAACGGCAACCAAAGAATCCAGAGATCTGGGGTGGGCCTTATCCTTTGACCGCCCGGACCCGTCTCCGGAGCGGGAGCGGCCTTCGGCTCCACTGCCTTTCATCGACATCGCCGACCGATCGGTCGTCTCCCCGCCGCCCCCTTTGCACCCGCTGCTTCGGCCCGTTCCTCGCCGGCCGCCCGTTACGCCGCTTGCGACCCGCGCGCTGCGACCCATCGGTGTCGAATCTGCTCGAGTCATCACACGAGTCATTACGCAACCCACGTGCGGCTTCCATGCCCGCCCCGTTCGTGCCGCGCCGTCTAACCGCGACACCGCCGCTCGCAGGATCCGGCGGGTCCCCGGCCCCAGTATCATGTGCGAGATTCGATATTCGCTTGGACCGACCCCGCTACCGTCCCCGCTGACGTTATCACCCGCGCAGCGCCAAGCGGGGGCGCCCCGTCGTCAAGCTCGCCATCCCGAAGGCTTTCCTCGGTCCCCGGCCCCTCTGCTTCTCCCCCACCATCGGTTCGACCCGCCCTCGCCCTCGCCCCCGCCGCGCTCTGCGCTCCGCTTTCGCCGACACAGCGCGCGTTCGCAGAGCGGAGGATCGATCAACTCCTCATCGACGACATGGGCGCCCCTCTGACCGTGTAGCCCCCCGATGCCTTCCTTCCGTCCGACGTGCCGGGCGAGTCCCCAACTTTTTTTCGTTGTCCGACGTGCCGGGCGAGTCCCCGACTTTTTTCGTCGTGCCGAACACTTTTTTCCCCTCCTGTACTGGGCCCGCGAGTCGTGTACAGATCTAGACCCTGCTCGCCGGCCTAAGATGCTTTTTTCCCGACCCTTCTTTCAATGTACCCCGAGGTCCAGCGCCCGCTGGCTTTGCCCGCTCTTTCTCCTCTCAGACCTCGCCTTCTGTTGTGACCCCATTGCCTGTACTTTGCTTCCCGGCCGCGAGCTGGCTGCAGTGTGAGCCATGCTCCTGGCCGACATTTGATGCAGTTACATGCTCTACAGCCAGCTGATCAGATAACATTCTTTGTAACCTCATTCTAGCTCTCCTCTTTGGCAGTTAGCGCGGCTCTTGCCTCCGTGCGGGCGCCCGCTGGTATTGAGTCTCTTCTAGTTCTCCATGTTCAAGGACTTTGGTTTCCCTCGATCCCCCTGCCCCTTCGGCTTTCGCCCCTAGTGCCTAGTCCCGGCATTCATGAACGGTCCGATCCGACCCGTGTTAGTCACGTGATCTCGATGATCGTTTATGGTTGGTAGTTTCAGTTCGCAGTAGTGAAAGCAGTTTGATTTAGCTTATTTGCTTCTCGCATTCAATGATTTGCCCATCTTGTTACATATACTGTACTACACTGTGAACAGTGAACACTAGTTTAAGATCTGTGTGTGGAATCGATTGGTCTTCGATTCGATAGGCTGAAACATCACGACGGAGTCAGACGGACAGCTCTGCAGCTGACAGTTTTACTGATTCGCGGATGCAAGATCCGTGAAACGACCGTAGGACTGACAACGCGCCGCAGTGATGATCATGAGCCGTTAAGCGATATGCATGCGCATATGGTAATTAGCAAGCACTGAACCAGAGCTCGAGGCCTGCAGCCGCTGAGCTGAGCTCATGCATCACGGCAATACTAGCAGACCGCGCCCGGCCCTGTGCAAGATCGGCAAGTGCGGGCCGCGCGCGGAGGTGCAAGGGGGGGTACTGGTACACATTGCAGGGTACTTAGGGTGTGTGTGTGTGGGAGGGGGGGGGGGGGGGGGGGGGAGGGCAGAGAGGCAAGGCGGGCGGCCGGGCGAGGCGGGCGGGGTCGCGAGGCGGGCAGGTGGGGTGGCGTCGCGGGCGGCGGCATCAGGCAGGCAGGCAGGCGAAGGCGGCGGCGGGCGGGGAAGCGGGCGGAGGGGCAGGTGGCGCCGGGCCCTGCGCATAGCCTGCACATACGCAGAGCTGAGGCGTCAGCTCGCCCCGGACAGCGGCCGTGCGGGGGCGGGGCCCAGCGGGGGCGGCCGGGCCAGGTGCGCGGCAGCAGCGGCGGGCGAACCTGGAGTCGACGACGCTGAAGCAGCCGGCGAGGCGGCGGGCGAGGAAGCGGGCGGAGGGGCAAGTGGCGCCGGGCCCTGCGCATAGCCTGCACATACGCAGAGCTGAGGCGTCAGCTCGCCCCGGACAGCGGCCGTGCGGGGCGGGGCCCAGCGGGGCGGCCGGGCCAGGTGCGCGGCAGCAGCGGCGGAGCGAACCTGGAGTCGACGACGCTGAGGCAGCCGGCAGGGCGGCGGCGGGGAAGCGGGCGGAGGGGCAGGTGGCGCCGGGCCCTGCGCATAGCCTGCGCAGGGCCGAGGCGTCAGCTCGCCCCGGACAGCCGCGGCGCAGGGGCGGGGCCTAGCCCGACGCGACGTACTAGGAGCAGCTGCGAATGCTGCGACGCCGCGGCCACCACACTCTGCTACGGAACGCCGGCCGCGGTTCAAGCCACGCATACGTGGGGCCGAGGCGTGCAAGTGGCGACCCGCCCCGTGCTTGAACCGCGCTTGAAGAGCTTGACAACATCGAGCTGGAGTCTGCTCGATCATGAATCGGAGTCCATCAGAAACCGAGAGCGTTGGCAAAACGCCGCGTCCGCGGGCGCGCACACAGCCGGCGTCGCGGCGTCTCGGGCGCCTCCTTCCTGCACTCTCGCGGCGCTCTCCGCCACCAGGAACGGCTGTGCCCGCATTCGCCACCAGGAGCGCATCCGCGGCTGTTCCCGCACGGTGTAGGTGTCGACGCCGAGGCCGCAGCCGGAAGCGCACCGGAACGCGACGTTGCGGGCGCGCCGCTCCGGCGCGCGCTCCGCATGCGGATGCTCGGCCCCGCGACCTCGACCTCTGAGCCGGGCTCTAGCATGTGTACCCAGCAATCGGCTCCCGACTCGAAGGAGCGCTTTTTTTCGGCGCCCGGTACAACAGGTACTTGAGGCGGCCTAGCGCGCCACGCGCCGCTTCTCGAGCCCAGGCATGTATGACAGAGTTTGTAGAGCGCATTGAGAGCATTCAGGAGCACGTGGTCCGGCGCATATAGCAATAGCAGGTGAGGAGCGGATTCGCGTACCCCGACCTGGAGAGAAAGTAGGTAGCGGGCTCCTGCCCGCTGGGCGCCTCTCCGGCTGCCGCGAATCGCCTCGGCGGTGCCTTTAGCCCTCCTCTAGCTGGTTAGCCGCGCGTCCGTTAGGAATCCGCTCCGTGGGTCGGTTCGGCGAGCTACTCCAGCGGACACCAGCGGCGGCTTCAGCAGCTGCTCTCTCGTTCAGCCCAAGCACTTCTCTGCGGCAGCGATCGGCCGCCCGCGGCTATGGGGCCGGCGACCTGCGCTGCGCCCGCGCAGATGATCGTCGGTCGTGTGAGTGCACGCCCGCGTCGCGGCCGTGGGCGTCGCGGCCGCACAGATGCTTGGATTCCTGGCGAGGCGACGTGCTTCTGAGCACTCGGGCGGCCCGGGGCCTCCCAACCCCCGCCGCAGCGGACTCCGCGCGCGCGCGCGCCAGCTGGAGGAGGTATCTCTCGGCCGAGGAGCACAGGTCGCCGGCTGCGGCCGGCGATGCTGTGCGCCCGCCGGTTTTCACCCGGGCTCTCACGGGCTCCGGTTTCCGGCCCTCCCTGGGGTTAGTCGGCCTTGCTCTCTTAGTGCGCTTCTTCCCTGCCAAATTGAGGGCTATAGTTCAGGCTCAGCCGCTTCGACCTCATCCTCGCTTATACATCGGTCCTCTCTGTAGGCGCCCTTGTCCTGAGGGGGGTTATAGTAGCTCTGCTCTGCTTCGGCTCTCTAGGCAGGTGTAGGCAGTGCTTCTAGGCAGGTATAGGCCCCTTTCTCCAGTACAATAGCTCCACCCGGTCCGATGTCCGAAAGGCTTGTTCCCGTAGGCTCATCTCTCGACTTGACACAGATGGACACTGCAGTCATATCCCTAGCCATTTGTCTTGGTGTGTGCGAATTCATTTGTATAGCAGGTGAGGAGCGGCTTCGACATGTTTGCGCAGCCCCGCCCCTGCATTTTTTTTCGCCGCTCGCAGCGGCTACGATGCGATCACAGCTATACGAGAGCGCATGCAAAGAATCTCATCTTACAAAAATTACTAACACAGAAAGTACGCCGCACCAATTCACCAGGGGAGCAAGGGAGGGGGTACCCCCCCTTGCAATGATGCATTCGTCAGGAATCTATCTGTCTGTCTACCTTGAAACAACGGGCGGCTCCGCGGCCGAGCTCCAGCAGCGACCCCGAGCCCGCCCGCACACAGTTGCTGGCGAGATGCCGGCCGCCGGCCGCCGGCCAACCGCGCGCGCGCCGCGGCCGACCGCCGGCTACCGCTTCTGGCCGGGGCCCAGCACCGGCCGCCACTTCTCGATGCTCTTCTGCTGCTGGTCCAGAAGCGAGAGCTGGAGGCCCACGTCGTCCTGTACCCCGGGACGCCCCGTGAGGCTGGGCGGGCGGGCGGGCGGGCCGGGGTCGGGCGCGGGCGGAGCGCACCGAGGAGGCGGGCCCCCCCGCGCTCCCAGCCGACCGCGAGCCCGGCCTCCGCCCGCGCTGCCGGCCCCCGCCGACGCGCCCCGCAGCTCCGGCAGGTGACCCCCGCTGCGCACACAGGCAGGCGCGGCGTCAGCCCCTCGCTTAGGGCCGTGCGGGCGGGCTGGGCAGGGCGCACTGCGACGGGGACCCGCCGCCCGAGCCGGCCGAGCGCCGCCCGTCCCGGCTGTGGCCTCCGTGCCCGTGCCCGCCAGCGTACCCGTCCATCTGCGCGTCGTACCCGTCCCCGCTCGAGGGGGCTCCCGAGGGCCAGGCATCTCTCCTAGGCCAAGGACCTCGGACCTCGGAGGACTGGGGGGCGTTGCGCTGGAGGATTGCGTCAAGGGCGCGCTTGCGCGTGTCCAGCGCCGCCACCCAGTCACGCTCCCGCTGCTTCCGTTGCTGCGCTCGCTTCTTTAAGAGGGGGGAAGGCGGCTGGCGCGAGAACAAGTGGGACCCGAGCGGACCTCGAGGAACTTGCGGCGGTGCTGCTCCTTGGACTGCCGCTCGGCGAGCCACTGCTCGATCATGTCGTCGACGCGCTCCGCCCGCTCCGCCTCCGCCGCCGCCCGCTCCGCCTTGCGCCGCGCCTTCTCCTCGCGCTCCGCCCGCGCCTGCTCCCACGCGCTCGGCTCCCGGTCCTCAGCCGACCAGGGCCCCGGCCCGCCGCTCGCGCTGCCCGCCGCCCCGCTCCGGGACGAGCCGGCCGAGCGCCCGGGCCGCCGCCGCTCGGTCGTGCCGGCCCTGGACCCGGCGGTCGCCGGCGGCACCATCCCCTCGCGCTCCTCCAGCCCCGCCGCGTACGCGTAGTCGCGGTCGCCCGGCTCGACCGGCTGCGGCACCTCGTCGCCCGCCGTCGCGGCGGCCGGCTGCTGCAGCGTCGCCGTCGACTCGTCCGCCTGCCGGATGCGCACGACGTAGTACACGCGGGACGGCTGCGTCAGAGTGGCCTCCGTTCGCTTCTTCACGAAGACGAGCCGCTGCTGCCCGGGCACTGCGCGCGCGCGCCGCGTCGGGACGGGACGGGCCGCGGCGGGCCGGGGGCGGGGCGAGGGAACGCGGACCGGCGGGGGTCTCCGTCACGACGGGGTACGGGTTCGCGTCCGAGTGGGTGGGTATCGAGTTGGCGAAGGGGTCGGGGATGTACGTCGAGGGCGTCACGGGGGCCGCCCCCACCTTGCCGGCCCCCGTCGCCCCGCCCGCCGAGTACGCCCCGGGGCCGCCCCCGCCGGCGCCGCCGCCGGCCGCGTGCGGGCGGGCCTTGGGCTGCATGCCCAGGTGCTCCCGCTCCAGCTCGGCGATGCGGTCCTCGAGCTCCATGAGGCGCGCCAGGTTCGCGTACACTTTCCCCATGGCGGACTTGGCCTTGGCGTCCGCGTCGTCACCGCCCTCGCCGCCCTCGCCGTCCGCCGCCTCGATGCCGCGCCCGCCCTCGCCGCCCTCCAGCCCCGGAAAGGCGTACGGGTCGGCCCCCGGCGGGACCAGCTCCCCCGCGCCCGTCGCGGCCGCCACGCTGCGCTGCAGGCTCGCCTTCTCGCGCCACAGCTGCCGGATCTCCTCCTTCCGCCGCTCGGTGTCCTGTATCTTACGCAACGCCTGCTCCCGCCTGACCTGCGTCTGCCGCCACCGCAGCGCCTCCTGCCGTTCCCTGCGCGGCGCGCGGTTCGGAGGCGCGCGGGGCGGGAGGGCGGGCGGGCGGGCGGAGCGCGCGCCTCTCCTGGAAGCTCTTCACGAACTCCGCCGTGACCTCCAGCGGCTTGTGCTGCTCCTCCTCGACGACCCGCTGCAGCCACTGCTGCCGCTCCCGCACGCTCTCCGCGGCCCAGCTGTACTTGCCGCCCTTCGACTTGTACTGCCGACTCCTCTGAATCGCCTGCCGCAGCGCATTCTCGTTCTCGTCTTTGTAGAAGCGCAGCGTCTGCAGCTCCTGCTCCACGTCCAGCACAGCAGACCGAGCGATGCTCCCAGTCGACTCGGCGTGCGCCGGGACCTCTTCTATCGGCCCGTCTATGCCTTCTACGGGGCCTCCGTAGTAGTAGCTATCGTACAGAGGCTCTGCGAGAGAGCGACACATGCGTGAGCCAGAATCCGATCGGGGCGCGACAGCAAGGCGCTTGGCCGCTCCACAGCCTCGAGAAGATCCCGAGGATGGCGCAGGAAACGCACCAGCGTCGTCCGCCATTCTTCTCTAACTTTACTTGCCCAGATTTGTTGTACCCGGCACTTCGCGGCGAAAGTTGCCACAAGTCTCCGGCGGGCTGCCTGCTCGGCTTGTTCGACGCGAGCAAAGAGGGCATGCGAGCGAGAACGGTATTGGCGCTAGGCGCCATTGCTGCGGCGACCGCTGCTGCTGCGGCTTGCGATTCCGACCATGGAGGTGTCGCGGTGAGTTGGATAGAGGCGGAAGTTCGAGCATCATTCCCGCCAGATAGACGGTCCCGCGGCTCCCGCGAGTGCGAACTGACTCTCCTGCGCAGGGCGCTGCGCGGAAGCTGCTCGCGAAGGGCTCCGAAGCAGCGTCTGCTGACGCTGACGTGCGTGGGATCACCGGCTCGGTTCTCGCGCCCCCTCTTACGCGCCCCCATCCGCCGCGCAGATCAAGCGGGTCACGGGTCTCACAGCGCTTGCAGGAGGCTCCGGGTTCAGTGCAGCTTTCGTCGCTAGCTTCCTCGTGGTTCGCGCCGCACCCTTCTTCCGTTCTCGATCCGTCGTGCCCCTGACCTGGTGTTGACGCGCAGATCCTCGTCTCCGAAATCGGCGACAAGACCTTCTTCATCGCAGCCGTGATGGCTATGCGGCATGCGCGAGCCGTCGTCTTCGCTGGCGCCATCGGCGCACTGGGCGTGATGACCGCCCTCTCCGCGGCGCTTGGCTTCGTTGCGCCGACGCTGCTGCCGAAGTCCTGGACGCACTATGGCGCGGCGGCCCTGTTCGTCATCTTCGGCTTCCAGCTGCTGCGCGACGCGTGGAACCACAAGCCCGGCGAGGCGAACGAGGAGGAGCAGGAGGTCGTTGAGATGCTCGAGAAGAAGGACGAGCCGGCCGAGGGCTCCAGCTCGTCCACGTGAGTCTCCACACACGCGCCTGGACATCCGGCCGCCGCCGGCGACCCTTCCGCATTTGGCTAACTTCGGGTTGAGTCGCAGGCACAAGCCGATGACGACGAAGGAAACGTTCATCGCATTCCTCGAGAAGTTCCTCTCTCCGATCATGCTCAAGGCGTTCACGCTCACTTTCCTGGCCGAGTGGGGCGACCGCTCCCAGATCTCCACCATCGTGCGCCGCCCGCCGGCGTCCCGTCCCAGCCGCCGCCGCCGCCGCCTCACGCGCCGCGCAGGCCCTCGCAGCGGCGAAGGACCCCATTGGCGTTACCTTCGGCGGCATTCTCGGCCACGCCATCTGCACGGGCGGCGCCGTCCTCGGCGGCCGCCTCCTCGCCTCGCACATCTCCGAGCGCACCGTCGCCCTCTCCGGCGGCATACTCTTCCTCTGCTTCGCAATAGCGTCCTTTATCACCGGTTCGCCCCGCTTTTCCTCCTTTTCCTCGTGCTCGCGCTCACTCTGCTCCCGCCCCTCAGGCCCTCCGGAATGAGTTGCCCCAAAGGAGCGACGGTCCCTCGAGTATGTTAGACAGGCTAGCCAATGTTTGAATATTTCAGTATAGATACAACCGTACTACAAAAGAATTTAGCGGCAGTTTGGATAGCTGGGCAGCAGCCTGGGCTTGGCTTTGGGGTAGACGTCGCTACGTACACTGGTACTTCAACTCGGCCTGATCATGATGTTTATCGCCGCGCCCCCGATCCTCCGCTCCCGCACACATGTACAGCGCCTGCAGCCGGGCAGATCGCAGATGGCCGCGCGGCCGCCGGCGCCGAGCCGCGCGGATCGTGTCAACTGCGCGGCGGAGGACATCGATCGCTCGGCTCGCTTCTCCAACCGGAGAGAAGCTGGCACACAGCTTGGCGAGCGTCTCCGCGAGTTCCTCCTGTCCTCGCCGAGCTTCGATGACATGGTGGTTCTCGGGCTCCCGCGCGGTGGCGTGCCCGTCGCTGCTGAGGTGTCGAGGACCCTGCGCAAACCGTTCTCCATTCTCTCTGTGCGCGCGGCGCATGTACGCGCGCTGTAGCGGTTCTCGAGCGCTTTCGTACGTGCGCAGGTGCGCAAGATCGGCGCTCCATCGAACCCCGGTGCGCTGGTGCCGCATTGGGCTCGAGTTCCCGTAGCGCCGGCGTCCTCAACGCGTCATCAGAGCTCGCGATAGGCGCAATCGCTGCAGACGGCACGCGCCTGTACGGGTGAGTACTACTAGTAGTGACGCCCGGCCCCGCGCGCGACGCGCGCGCTTGCCCAGGCGCTCAGGCCGAGCGCTGGCGCAGGTCGCTGAAGAACAAGGATGTGTCTTCAGGATACATCAAGCTTGAGACCCAGGAGCAGCTCGAGGTGGCGCAGCGGCGGGAGGAAGTGCTGCTGGCCAACCTCGACCTGCCCCGCGTTCGGGACATCAGAGGCCACGTCGCCTGCAGTGCGCATACGGAGCGGCGCGCGCGCCGCTCGTTTAAAGGCCACCACTTGCATGCGCAGTCACGGACGACGGCATCGCGACAGGCCTCACGGCGGCAGTCGCCGCGGAGAGCGCGCGGCGCCACGGCGCCCGCGCCGTCGTCATCGGTGCGGCGGCCCCTTCCACGCGCGCATGCGTCCCTCGAGTTCAAGCGCCGGCCTCACCCCCGGGCCCGCGCCCGCGCCCCCTCCAGCCTCGCCAGTGGTCGCCGCGGACACGGCGGACCGCCTCCTGAAGTACGCAGACGCCGTTGTATCCGTCTGCAGCCCGGAGGACTTCCTCGCAGTTGGTGCGCCCTTCTCCAGCGTAGGCTTTCCCATTTGCCCGCGCGCGCCCGCGTGACCCGCTTGCCCGTCGGCAGCTCAGTGGTATGGGGACTTCAGGTGCCCCTGTGTATTAGAGTTGAAAGCTTTACTGAGGCCTCTCTTGACGCCCCGCCGCCCCCGCAAGCCCCACAACGGACGAAGAGGCCCGGCGCGTGCTGGAGGAGGCGTCGGGCTGGCCCTGGGCGCGCCTGGCCCGCCTGGAGGAGTCGGAAGGCGCCCCAGGGCGCGAGTTTGGGGGCGGTGGGTAGGGGCGCCATGACTCAGTGATATCGGTGGAGCGGTTGGTTGCAATTCGCTGTATGTACAATTTCAGCTACGCGGGACAGATGCCTCGCACGGGGCGTTCGCCCTACGGAACGAAGTCCTACAGCTAAGGGGCAGGGCAAACTTGGAAGGGCGGGAGCGGGAGGAATGGGGACGGGCGCGGCTGGGTTTCAGCACGCGACGTGGAACTGTGCGGTGCTGCAGAGGCCGAAGCCCGCGGACGAGGCGCCGAGGCAGGAGCAGCGTCGGGACCGCGCGTCGGCGCGCGCCCCGCAGTCCTGGTCCGACGAGCAGAGCACCCCGCACGTCCCCGAGCAGCCGTCCTGCACAATTCGAGGTACGGTCAGAGCGGTCTTCGGCCGGCGGCGCCGGCGCGGTGCCGGGCGGGAGGGTCGCCGACGTGCCTGCCACTGAAGCGGCGAGATGGAGACAATGTGCGGGGATAGCGCGTTGAAGTACGCGAGGTACGAGTCGCAAACGCGCATGGTGAGCCGCTGGGCAGAGAGCCGCGCGAGCGCCCCGCCCTGCTGGCCCTTCATCCGCGTCTGCGCTGGAAACGCCGCAGCAGCTGCACGCGCGGCCGCGGACTCCAGCGGCGCCAGCAGGTTCAAAAAGCGCTCCGCGAAATTCGCGAGGCTAAGGGCTGGATCGCTGGTGCCGTCGCTCAGAACCGTATCCTGCGAGCACAGTAAGCGAGATGCAGGTTCGCTCGAAAGAACTTGAGCACAGCACATGCACGTACATATGCCGCTCGCCACGCCGCGCCGCGGACAAGACCGGCAGACGAGCGCGCCACGCCAAACGCGAGGCGCAGGCTCTCTGGACGCAATATGAGAGTGAACGTTTGGAATGAGTTCATCGGCGCGAGCTCGATCGTACCTCTGAGGCTTGAGCCGGGGTCGGGGAGCCCTGCGAACTCCGGCAGCAGGGCGGCAGCTGCAGTTGCGTTCAGCATTTCGTCCCAGTCCAGCTCTAGATCTACTACATCGACGTCCGGTTCACTCGCTTCCTGTTGCGGGGCCTGCATGCGCCTGTCAGAAGGGAACAGGCGATTTCGTGTTCGGAGAACAGCACACCGTAGCGTCGTATTGCGAAGCACCCGCCAAAACTGCGTACTCAATACTCTCAAAGCGGCAGGCGCGCGCCGCCGAACTCGAACGCGCTTGGCGGCTGTTACCGCGGAACGCGAGGGGCCGCGGGCGCAGCGCTAACGCGGCGAGGCACGTACCTGTGCGGGCGGCAAGCAACAGGACAAGCGCTTGCGCAGCTGTGACTCTGGCAATCGTCGGCCTGTTCATGGCGGCTGTGGGGGCCCGGGGTCAAGGTCGTGCGTACGTATCCCCCTGTTGGGGCCACGGACCCGGACCCGCTTAAAAGCGCAGCCACCGATTGCGAAGGCTCGAAAGACCGAATGCCATCTTTATGGCGGACACGTCGACGTCGACGGCGCGCACAGTCCGGAGGTCGCCGCACGAATTTGAAAGATTTGATCGCCAGCCGCTGCATGATCGCGCACGCAACTTCAAAGCTTGGCAAGGTCCGACTGTCGCCAGACGTCAATACTAGGTGTGGGCGTGGCTCAGTTTTAGAACCGCGAGCTCCGTGTCTTGCGTAACGCTCTTGAAGTGGCTCAACCCTCGTCAACCCCCTGTGAGCGCCAACCAGTGCATGCCCCAGTTCGCCAAAACCCGGCCGCGTAGGACAGCAACGGGTGCTTTGCAGGTTTGGTCGAATATACAACACTATAGTAAAAAGGATATGGACAACGAGCAGCTCTACTTGCCTGCGAGGAAAAGAGAGAAACGAGAAGTTCAGGTCAGAGAAAAGAACGGTCGACGAAGACGAACGTGAGCGGCGCACTCATCATCATCTTGACGAACTCCTGGTAGTTGACCTGGCCGTCGCCATCGACATCGGCCTCGCGGATCATTTCGTCGACCTGCGCAGGCGCGAGCGATGCACGTAAGCGGATAGTTCGCAAGGCGGCTCGCTCGCAGCGCAGTGCGGCGACGCGAATGGCGGCGTGCGCGAACCTCCTCGTCCGTGAGCTTCTCGCCGAGGTTGGTCATGACGTGCCGGAGCTCCGCCGCAGAGATGAAGCCGTTCTGTGCACGTCAAGTATACGGGTCAGCGTCCGCGGAGCATGCGCAGCTGCCCGCCAGCGAACTCAACGGGCCCCGGGAAACTACAGCCGAGCGACCGAAAGCCGTCCGAATACCGCGGAAGCTATGCTAAACATGCTATCACCGAGCATATATCATGACTGAGCACGGCGAAGGACCCCAGCGAAGGAAACTCACCCCGTCCTTGTCGAACACCTTGAACGCCTCCTTGATCTCCTCCTCCGAATCAGTGTCCTTCATCTTCCTGGCCATCATGGTGAGGAACTGCGTCCAACGAGGCGTCAGTGCCAGCCGCGCGAGCCCAACTGCAAATGGGCGGAAGTGACCTCAGGGAAGTCGATGGTGCCGTTGCCGTCCGCATCGACCTCGTTGATCATATCGTTCAGCTCAGCCTCTGTGGGGTTCTGGCCGAGCGAGCGCATGACGGTGCCGAGCTCCTTCGTGGTGATGGTTCCATCGCCTGGTAAAATTAACGCACGCGAATCACGACCAGGCCCACGAATAAAGGCACGTTGGGGCATCTAGCATTGAGGGAAACAGCTCACCGTCCTTGTCGAAGAGCGAGAACGCCTCCTTGAACTCCGCAATCTGCTCCTCGGTGAGCTGGTCCGCCTGCGTAAAGTAAACGAGTTCCGCGATCAGCAGGACGTCAAAGACGCGCGGGCAGGACGTCGGCCAGGCCCAGCGCGGGAAGCACCATTTCGCTCTTGTGTATCTGTGTGTACCCCGCCGGGGGGGTGGACCTTCGTTCGCCGGCCCCATTTCCGCTGTAAATCAAATCTAAATCTCTTTAGCTCTGCGCAAGCGCGCACTGCAGCTGCGGCGCCCGGCATGCGCTCGATGGAAGAACTATATAGCTAGAGCGAGCTAGATCGCATGCAGCTGCGTCTATATGATCATGATCTAGAGATTTACATTATTTGTTTCGATCGCGTGCTAATTTTCGCATCGGAATATAAATTCCACAATTTCACGCAGCACATCGAACAACTCGCTGGGCCACATGAGCAAAAAAGCGAATGCAGGTACAACGGAGCGCTCAGGTGGCCCGGGGAGGTGGCTCGAGTGCTACAACTAGCGTTAAGCTACGCCTGATATTCCCTAACTGCCTAACATCGATTCCTGTACACGACACACGACAGCACACCCTGCAGAGGAAAAAGCTGGCTATAGCTACAATACAAAAAAGAGTACAGTCGATCTATTAGTTTTTTTAATCAATAAGGGGCCTAGAGTACAGAAAGGCGGCCGGCCGGCCGCTGATCAGCAGTACCAGAAGCCGTCGGCGGCGGGGTCCGCCTGCTCCCCCCGCATCTGCTCCACCTGCTCGATCGGGTTCTCCTTCTCGAAGCTGTACCCCTGGAAGTGCTCGTCCACAGAGCCCGAGAGGCTGTGCGCCGGCGAGTCCGTCGGCGGCATCGCCGTGAACTCGTTGTCGAACATGGACGTCACGTCGCCGTACAGGCGCGTGTCCGGCCGGAACGGAGTCTCCAGCTCTTTCTGGATGAGGGCCAGCCAGTCCACGTTGGCGAAGAACGGGTGCTGCAAAAGAAGAACGCGGTTCGAATCCGGGCGGAGCCGCCCGGAACAGAGGGGTACGCACCATCATGATGTCGTACGCGCCGCCGGGGCCGCTGCCGAGCCGCTTCTCGGGCTCCTTCACTAGCAGCTGCGGGGCGCGGGGGTACGTCAGACGTAGAAGCGGCGGCGGGGGTACGGGGTCCGGCGGACCGCGCGGCAGAGCGACTTGGCCTCCTCGGAGAGGTACCCCGGGAAGCGCGGCTCCTCGTGCAAAATGGCCTCCTGCACCTCGGCGCGCGTCTTCCGCGCGAACGGCGGCTGCGAGGGCGAGGCTCGAACGCGGGACGGAGGTACGGCTCCCGAAATTCAAAAAGCGCGCACGAAGCCCGTGAGCATCTCGTAGACGAGGCAGCCGAAGGACCACCAGTCGATGTTCTTGCCGTACCCCCGCCGGATGAGGACGCAGGGCGCCATGTATTCGAGGGTCCCGCAGAAGGTCTGCGTGCCCCCGTTCGCCTCGTCGACCTCCTTCGCCAGTCCGAAGTCCGTGAGGCGCGCGTGGCCCTCGGCTGCGGCGCGGACGCACGCGCTCGGGTCAGCCGAGGCGCGCGCGCGCGGCGGAGGGGAGGCGGCGAAAGGGCACCGTCGAGGAGGACGTTCTCGGGCTTGAGGTCGCGGTAGACGATGCCGAGCTTGTGGAGATGGCCCAGCGCGAGGCAGATCTCCGCCGCGTAGTACTGGGCGACGGGCTCCGGGAAGAATTTCTCCCGCTTGAGGTGGAAGAAGAGCTCGCCGCCGACGAGAAAGTCGAGGATGAGGTACAGCTTCCCGTTCGTCTGGAAGGCGTAGTGCAGCTTCACGATGAACGGGTGCTGCACGTCGCTCAGGATCGCCCGCTCCGTCACCGTACCCCTGATCTGCCGCGACTTGACGACGGCGTCCTTGCGGATCACCCTGCGCGGGGCTCAGCCGAGGCTGCGCGCGCGTGCGCGGGAGCGGAGCGCCGCACTTCATCGCGTAGAGCTCCTTCGTGTCCCGCTTGCGGACGAGGAGGACTTTGGCGAACGAGCCGCGGCCCAGCACCTTCAGGATCTGCGGGGCGCGGGTCGGAGGCGCGCTTCGGCGCACCGTGGCGAAGCCGAGCCGCGACGAACGGCGTACCTCGAAGTCTTCCAGCATCGTTCTCTTCGGCGGCTGCACTGCAGCTGGGCTCGGCTCTGGCGCCCTGGACGACGGCTGCTCGTCCTCCTGGTCGTACGCGGCGAGGCAGAGCGTAGAGACGGCGCGCTTCATGCGCGGGGCCTCCTCCACAGGCGCAATCTCCGGCGATTTCACGAAATCCGAACGACGCCGCAGACATTCCGCGGGCGTGAGCGATGCCGGCGGCGACGGAATGACCTTCTGCGCCTTCCCGTGGATTTCGCCCCTGCGCGCGCAACGGCCGGTTCGCATTCGACGGCGAGTTCCGACCACAGGGGGCAACGCACAGTCCGATGGACATGTAGCGTTCGCGAACTACTGTCGTCGGAGCGATCTGCAGCGTCTTATCCAACTCCCGGTGGCCGTGGTGGCCCAAGTGCCCGTTCGAGTGGATCACCGTGTGCTGCAAGTGGTGCACTGCGCCAAGGGCGCTCAGAGCGATAAACGAGATACTTGGAGCCGTGCCGAACCTGAGCTATCGTACAGAGTCAAGCAATCCGCATCCTCCGCTGCATGCTCCATATCATGCTGGATCTCGTCCAGGCTGAACATGTTCTTGGCATTCGCTGGCTCTGCGCCGCGGTCGGAGAGCGTCGCCAAAGGCGTTGCGGAAGCGCGCACGCTCTTGCCGGGGCAGCCTGACGTGCGCCGGCGAATCTGGGACATCGTTGGTGTCGCCGCCATCAGAGCCCGGGCGAAGCGCTGGAAGGTCGTCACCACGCGAGGGCGGAAGCTCGATATCGATTAGCTTTACGCCTCCAACACCTGAATCGAAGGCGCCCGCATGAGCACCGGCGCGGAAACCGCGCTGCGGCAACGTGGCGACAGATGCTGTCCCAGAACTTGGCCGTTCGGGCTCGCGTGTGCGAACGCACCCTCAATAAGCTCCTTCAGCTCGTTCATGCTCTGCTTCCTGGACTTGACCGCGGCGGCCACGTCGGCCACGGAGGGACCAAGCCCATCCGCCTCGAAGAAGAGCTCATCGTCTCCCATCGCTGCTGCTGATACGCGCCTCACTGGCGCCCGCTCTCTGGGTCCTCCCGGAGCACGAGGATGCGTAAGCGCGCTCACAAATGATGGAGTAGGGTACTGGGTTGAGCAACGCAAGACAGGCGTATCCCCACCCGGAACTTCGTTACTTCGGAGCTCGCCGGCAGCAACCTCCAAGCAGCAACGATGCCGTCCCCCGCCGCCAGCGATGCGCCGCCGCGCCTTCCGCCCACTGGTGCGTCGGAACCTTCGCCGAGCGCACCAGCGCCCGGCGTCACACGAACGACTGACCAACCGATCGCTTCGCCGCCGCCGCCTTGCAGACATGGTGCGAGTGGCGACCAGCCCTGCCGACGCCTGCGCCTCCCACTTCCTAGAGCGCACAACCTCCGGGGGCTAGAGCGCGCTCCGGCTCGAGCGCGGGCTTCTTCCTCGTCGGCGGCGAGCTCTTCTTCACTGAGCCTAGCGCAGTTCACTCCCAGCAATCTCCAGGAGTGGGAGGATCAGTTCGATCTGATGGACAAGGACCCGGGTGAGTAGATGGCATTTCGGCAGTGGCCGGCCAGCTAGAGCGCCCCGCCAACGGCCTGGCCGAGCGACAGTCCCCTGCTCCCTGCGTCAGAGGCTGCGAAGCCGCCCGGCCAGCTAACCGACTGTCGTTTGCGCCCTGCTTACGGCCTGGCCCGCAGCGGGCGGCCACAAGGGCTACATCACTCCGGAGGAGCTCGCCCAGTTCGCCAAGGAGGAGTTCGGCGAGGATTTGGATGCCGAGGACCTTCGCTTCGTCGACAAGAACGACGACGGCAAGATTACCTTCGCCGAGGTCCGCGCCGCAGGCAGTGCGCTGGCCGCCGCGAGCGCTGAGGCTGGCCGGTCGGCTTCGTGCAGTTCGCCGCTGTCGCCATGGCCGAGCGCGCGGAGGACGAGGGCGAGAAGCCGCCGACGCCGGCGGAGATCCGCGACATCTTTGACTACATGGACAAGGCAAGCCGCCGGCACTTGCGCCCCACCGCCCGCCCCGCCGTTCTGACCGCGGAGCCCAGGACAAGGCGAGCGAGCGTGCCGCGCGGGCCCAGGCCCTCCCTCCTCCCCCAGCCGCCCCTGACTCAGAGCCGTAGAATGGGAGCCTGTCCGAGGAGGAGCTGTCCAAGGCGCGCCCGCCGCCCTCGGCCTGCGGCCCGCGGACGCATGCAGCAGCTGACCCTCCCGGCGCAGATGATCAACGGCCAGGGTGACTACCTGACCCCCGCCGAGCTGGCGGAGCTGGTCGCGCTCAACATCTCCGCGTGGGACGACGACGGCAACCACGAGGTCGCTTCCGCCCCCCTCCGCGCACCCCCCCTTACCTGGCCGCCGCCGCTGAGGCACCCGCGCAGATCTCGTTCGGTGCGCGCAGCGCCAGCCTCGGCCCATCTTTTCCCCGCCCGCGCTTTCCGCGAGCCTCCCCTGCGCGCAGACGAGTTCATCGACCAGTTCGAGATGTAAAGTTCGGCCCGCCCCTGCAAGTTCCGGCCGGGCCGGCCCGCAGCAAGCCACGCCGCGACGGTGTAGCGTTAGCTCGCGCAAGGCACTTGTGCAAGCGCTCTTAAGTTTCATATGTACAGCTTGATTCAATGGAATTATGATTCGATCTCAAGCCCCAAAGAGTGACGCACTCCCGAGTGACCGCAGCAGGTCGAGGGAGCATCGGGGGCTGCAAGCTTTTTGAAACTGGTTTGATTCCTGTGCAAGCGGACTACCTATCTGAGTCTACCCACGCGTCTAGAATAAGGCGGGATCTCGAATACACTACGACGCCTTACTTGCCTGCAGACAGAATGCCGTCAGCAGGCGGAAGCTAGGAAGATGCGAATGCACGCGAATCACGCACTCATCATCATCTTGACGAACTCCTGGTAGTTGACCTGGCCGTCGCCATCGACATCGGCCTCGCGGATCATTTCGTCGACCTGCGCAGGCGCGAGCAATGCACGTAAGCGGATATTCCGCAAGGCGGCTCGCTCGAAGCGCAGTGCGGCGGCGCGAATGACGGCGTGCGGACCTCCTCGTCTGTGAGCTTCTCGCCGAGGTTGGTCATGACGTGCCGGAGCTCCGCCGCAGAGATGAAGCCGTTCTGCGCACGAAAGCGAGCCGTATTAGCATCCGACTCGTACGAAAGCCGCCCTAGCGGGCCAGCGGCCGCTGCGGACTAAACGGGATTGAAACTAGACGCGAACGGCGAAGGATCCCAGGAATAAGACGGATCGCATGTTATCAATGAACTTTTGTCTATGAGCGCGTTACCGGGCGCAGCGGTGACGCGGGAAACTCACCCCGTCCTTGTCGAACACCTTGAACGCCTCCTTGATCTCCTCCTCCGAATCAGTGTCCTTCATCTTCCTGGCCATCATGGTGAGGAACTGCGTCCAACGAGGCGTCAGTGCCGACTGCGCGAGCCCAACCGCAAATGGGCGGGAAGAACCTCAGGGAAGTCGATGGTGCCGTTGCCGTCCGCGTCGACCTCGTTGATCATGTCGTTCAGCTCAGCCTCTGTGGGGTTCTGGCCGAGCGAGCGCATGACGGTGCCGAGCTCCTTCGTGGTGATGGTGCCATCGCCTGCCAAAATTCAAAGGTCGGGCCAACTTTCGCGGGCAAGGCCGGCGGGCGACTGACCGTCCTTGTCGAAGAGCGAGAACGCCTCCTTGAACTCCGCAATCTGCTCCTCGGTGAGCTGGTCTGCCTGCGCCAAGTTAAAAAAAGCCGGTGAGTGCCACGCAAGGACGGCGCGGACAAGGCGCAGCGATGGCTGCGACTGCGACGCAGCGGCGCCGGCTACCCGCTCACCATTGCTGTGTGCTGTGCGGGAGGTTGTACGAGGGTCTCGAGTGAAACTTGGGCGGTGGGGTACCGGTCGAGTGAGAGAGGAGGCCGTACCCGGATCAGTGCACGGTCGGAATGAGCCGACGGGGCTGTCCGAGGCACGGTTGCTGCCAGCCGGAGCCCGTGCGCACAGAGGAGCCCCAACCTCCCCGCCCAATGGTCGAAGGTCCGCTCCCCGGCGCTGTGCTTTCCACGTTGAGGCTGATGCGTGCGCTCTCGGAACCGACTTCTACGTTGCCCTCGCTTGCGTCCTGTTCGCGTAGACATGGTGCGCGGGGCCGCGCTCGGCCCCGTGCGTGTTCAAAGCCCGACCGATTGACGCAGGACATCTTCTTCGCCTCCGGCTACGGGGAAATTGATCGCATCAAGCACCTCTTGTCCCAGGGCGTTACCGTTACCTCGCGGGACTCAGGCGGCAAGACGGCGTTGCACTGGGTTCGAAAGTGCAGGCCGGACGCCGCAGGCCCGCGCTCACGCCCTCTGCAGGCCGCTCTGAACAATCACGTTAAGGTCGCCGAAGTACTGCTCTCGTCCGGCGCCGACGTGAACGCCAAGTCTGAGGACACGGAGGAGCAGGCGCCCTTGGCCTGGTGCGGTCGCCATACCTTTGCCCCGCAGTCCGCGTTGCCAATCTCTGACTCTGAGACGCGTGCAGGGCGTGCATCAAGGGTGCGGAGCGCCCTTGCCAGTCCTCGCAGGACCGCCGCCCGACGCACGCCGCGGCGCAGGGCACGGGCGAATGGTCAAGTATTTAATCGACCACGGGGCCGACATACACATGAAGGACTCGCGTGGATACACCGCCCTTACGCACAGCATCCAGTGCGGGCGCCCCGTGCCCCCGTCGCGGCGCTCCTGACCCCGCCGGCAGGTACGGGCAGATCGCTCTCGCGGCCTTCCTGCACGGTTTGGGGTCCGACCTCGAGGAAGAAGATAAGCTGGGCCATACAGCTCTCCACTGGGGTACGCCGCCCGCCCAGACGCCTGCCTCGCTCCGCCCACCGACCGCCGCGCAGCCGCGTACCAAGGACACGAGTGTGGCCCCGCCCCGCCCCGCCCCGCCCCGCCCCGCCCCGCCCCGCCTCGAGCTGACGATTACGCAGCCGGCTTATCGACTGGCTTCTGACAAAGCGAGTGGCGCTGGACAAAATGGACTCGACCCGCGCGACGGCGCTGCACTACGCAGCGGGGCGCAGCAACTTCTCTTCCGTGGCGTGCCTCGTGCGGGCCGGCGCGCGTCTGGACCTGGTGGACGCTGAGGGCAAGATGCCGGAGGAGATCGCGGCGGACAGGGGGTACGCCGCGATCGCGCGGTTCCTTCACGTGCGGCGGACGAAGAAGTGGGCGGCCCTCTTCGTGCCGGGGCCCGACATGCCCACGCCGGGCCTCATGCTGACTTTCCTGAGCCTCACGGCGCTCGACATTCTCATGTACTTCCTCATGGTCCTCCGTGCGTGCCCCGGGCGTACCCCCCGCTGGCCGCCCCCTTCCTCCCGCCCTTGATGCACGGCGGACCCGCAGCCCGCACCTCCGATTACACCCTTACCACCGTCGTCTTCCTTGCGCTCGTGACATGGTGCGCTCGGCGCCGCAGCGCGGCGCCGCCGCGCGGGGGGCGCCCCTCACGCGCGGCCGGGGGGTACGCAGCATGCTCTACTGCTACTTCCGGGCCTACTTCATGGACCCGGGATTCGTGCCCAAAGGCGGGGACTCGCGCCTCAGCGTTCTCTCGCTCAAGGAGGGCGCCGGCGGCGGCGCCGGCGACCCGCTCCTGAGCGCGGACGGCGTCGAGCTCGAGGCGAACCTTGCTGACCGCACCCACTGCTACTCCTGCGACGTGCGCGGCCCCCGCCGCCCTCGCGTTCCCTTCCTTCCTTTCTGCTTCCCAGCGCGCCGGGCAGGTCCGCCGCCCGCCCCGCTCCAAGCACTGCCGCTTCTGCAACCGCTGCGTCGGCAAGTTCGACCACGTACGTTCGTTCGTGCCTCGGCCGCTCTTGTCCGCGCCCGCTCTCCCGCCCGCCCGCCCGCCCACGACGCCCTCCGCAGCACTGCGGCTGGCTCAACTCTTGCGTCGGGTGCGCCGAGCCGACGTCGGCCCCGCCTCGCTCGCCGCTGACGGAGCGAGCGCGCGCGCGGCCGCGTGCAGCGAGAAGAACCACCGCTACTTCTACCTCTACGTCGTGCAGCTCACCATCGCGATGGCCATCCTCATTGTCCTGACGGGCATCGGTGCGCCCCGCTGGCCCGCCCGCCCGCCCGCCCGCTCGGTCGGCTCCGATTCGCGCCGCGCGTCTGACTCCGCCCCGTCCGCAGCCATCGCCCGCGACCCGCGCTTCCCGGACCCGTTCTCGTGCGAAGCCGGGCGCGCACCTGCGATCGCCTTAGAGGCTGACGGCGGCTGCGCGGCGCGGCGCGGCGCGCCGCGGCGCAGGTTCGGCCCGTTCGTGGCTTACGCGCTCGCCGATATTCCCCTTATGTCCTTCTGCCTCTTCTACACCGTTCTCATCGAGTGCGTGCGCATGCGCGCTCCGCCGGGGCTTTCCCCATCTTCTTTGCCCGCCACGGCGCTGCCTTGCCGGGGTCTCACGCGCGGGCGGGCGGGCGCTTCCCCCAGGCTTGGCGTCACGGGCCTCACCATCGGCCAGAGCGTCCAGGTGCGAGCGGGCCGCCCGGCGGGCCGCCTGCGCGGCCTCACTCACGAACGCGGCGGCCCGCCTCAGATTGCGACCAACCTTACCACCAACGAATCTCACAACTGGCGGCGGTACCCCTACCTCCAGAGGCCCGACATGAGCTTCTTCAACCGTGCGGCCCGGCCCGGGGCCCCCCAGCCTCGCGAAGCTAAGCCGGGGCCGCGCAGCCTACGACGAGGGGGTCATCGGAAACTTTTTGGTGTTCTTCGGCCTCAAGCGGCCCAGGCCGGTGCGCCCCGCCCGGCCCGGCCCAACCCCGCCCGGCCCGGCCCGGCCCGCCTTGCCGTCCCGCCGCCGCCGCCGACGGCTGTGCCCGCAGATCGACGAGGCTGCTCTCATGCGGGGCCCCTCGGCTCGGCCGGCGGACGTCAGCCCCGAGGAGGACGTCTGATTGAGTCGATAAGAACACCGCGTGCGAGCAAGCCACGCGTGCCGGGCACAGCCTAGCCTCAACTCTGCCGCCACACCCAAGCACCGTAGGTTTTTCCGAGCCCCGAGGATTCGGGGGACGTCTGCGGGTCGCCCGGCCCCCGCCTCCCTCCCCCGGCCCCCGCCTCCCCTCCCCGCCGTCGACTTTCCAGTCGAAGGCGTGTCAAGTCCGCTTCCATTTATATTTGGGTACCAGTATATGTCTGCAGCTGTAGCTAATGATCATTAAAGAAAAGGATCAATTCCGCTGAAGTCAACCATGCTGCATCGCGGCATATGCATGCGCACTGCAGCCGCAGTGCCCAGCTTTCCGTTCCGCAGTGCTTTGCGGCACTGCGGGGCGCATATATATACTTCAAATCATGAGTCCTAGAACGCCTGGCCGAACCCGGTGACCAACCGAGCAACTTGGCACTGCGGCAATTAGATGTTTTTTCATGGGTCCTCGTACTACACCGGGGCCCGGGGCACTTCAGCTTCACTAGCTGCTTCTAGATCTCCCGCATACTAAAACTCGGATCTCGTCGATCTGACGAGATTGTCGATAACGTCGCCTGCGGCTCTGGGCCGGACGGCAGGAGCCCTGGGCCGGCGCTGCTCCGGATCCCTCACACGGTGACGCTCGAGCCGCGCCCGCCGCCGCGCCCGCCGCGCTCGTCCCCGTACAGCAGCGCCGCGTTGGCCCGGATCTGCGAATGAAGGGGGGTACGCGTCAGCCAGGGGGGGAAGGGGGGGGGGGAGCGGCACCAAGCGGCCCTCGGCGCGGCGGCGGCAACAGAAGGCCGCGCCCACGGCTGCGGGCGCGGGGCTAAGCTAAGCGGCGGGGCGAGGCGGGCGGGCGGGGCGGGACGGACCGGCGGCGACGACGACGACGCCGGCGCAGAGAATGACGGCAAAGACCTCACCGCCCGAGAGGCCCCCGCCCCCGCCCCCGCCCGAGGGCGGCGGCGGCGAGGGGGCCCCGCCCCCGCCTCCGCCGCCCCCGCCGCCTCCTCCGCCACCGCCTCCGCCTCCGGCGGATTGGGACGGGGACGGGGAAGAGGAAGGGGACGGGGTCGGGGACGGGGAGGGGGAGGGGGAGGGGGAGGGCGTGGGGGAAGGGCCGGCGGCGGGGGCGCAGGAGGGGCAGACGGCCGCGTACCTAATTATAAGAAGAGGTCGGTATCAGAAAGCGGCTTTCTAGTTATAAACATAATCAAGCATCAAAGAGCGCACGAGTAGACGGCGTCGGACTGGGAAGCGCAGGCGGGGGCGCCGGGAGCCGGCGGGGCGGAGGCGTTCACGGGGCAGGCGACCAGCAGCGCCCCGCAGCCGCGCGGGATCGAGACCGACGCCGTCCCGTTTCCTGCCGCGGGGGGATTAGGGGGGACTGGGGGTGAGAAAGGGGGGTAAATCTAGCACCGTCGTAGGCGAGGGGCACGACGGGGAGGAGGACCGTCGCCGACGCCGCGGCGGCGACCGCCGCCGCTTCCGGGTCCTGCGGGGTACGTCGATCTCCGGGAAAGAGGGAGCGGGGGGTACGCGCCCTCTCGAAGGACGCGTCCATGCACACGAACTCCACGCTGGGGTACACGGGTTGAGGGAGGGAGGGGAAGGAACGACGGGGGGTACAGGGCCGGGCACCGGAGGGCGGACTGGCCGCCGAGGGCGGAGAAGGCGAGGGTGAAGTTGGCCCCGGGTACAGCGAACGCGACCCCGGGGGGGCGAGGCGAGGAGGCCGCCACGAGCGCTGCGGGCGGGGAGCGTCAGGAAGGATGGGGGGGTACGGGCGTCAAGCCCCGCCCGGGCGCACCGGGGTCGACGCCCGAGCGGGGTAGGGTCGCGAGGCCGGGGAGAGACGGGAGCGCGCCCGCCGTCGTACCCACCTGCCGCGGCGATCGAATTGTTCAGCCCCTGCGGGGCAGGGCGGGCGGGCGGAACGGGCGGGCGGGCGATGGCGCGCCTGGGCAGGGGCGGTCCAGAGGAGGCCGGGCGCGCCCGTGTCGAGGCTGACGCCGGGGTACCGCGTTCCGAGGGCGAGGGCCCGCGCCGCAGATTCGAGGGCGGCCTGCGCGGCGGGGGTACCGGAGACGCCGCAGGCGCCGTGGCAGGGCGCCGTGGAGACGGCTCCTGCGCCTACGCCCATCCTGCAAAGCAATGAAAACGGAACGAAACGAAACGAAACGAAACGAAACGCGGCACCGCTTCGTGCCGGAACGGAAGGCGCCGATCGAAGCCCACGCGATGGACCGCCGGACCTGCCCCAAGTCAGCGGACGGGGGAGGAAACGGGAGGGGGGTACAGGGATCGCACGGCGGCCTCGGGGCGGCGCATCGCTGAGGAGAGGAGGCGATCGGAGCCGGGGGCGGTACCCCCCGCGAAGGTGCCCTCGTACTCGTCCTGAAGGAAAGCTCAGCAAAGTTGGGGGGTACTGGAGCGGCCGGCCCGAAAAGAATAAAAAAAGAGCCGCGCACGGCGCCGAATCCGATGACGTACGCAGTTGTGTTCGCAGCCGCTGAGCTGCGGAGCGCCTCAGAAATTAAAAAAATTGAATGGAAGGGCGCCGTAGAGGGGGGTACCGGATCGCCGAGGAGCCTGCCTCGCCCCCCGCCCCGAAAACGACGTCGGCCCCCGCAGCGACGGCCTCCGCCGCGGCCGCCGCGCCGGCCGCCTGCGAGAACGGGGGTAAACGGAAGGAGCGGTGGGGCAGGGGGGGTAGACTGGGGTACAGGGGACGCACGGCGTCGGAGGGGGAGGGTACGGTGCGGACGACGAGGCGGCAGTCGGGGCAGGCGAGGGCCGCCCCCCGCCGGAAGCCGGCGACCGCCCGCGCCGCGGGCAGCGACGCCTCTGCCCGCCGCGCCGGTGAGACGAAAAGCGGAGGGGAGAAGGCGGCGGGGGCTACCGGTCGCCCCGACTGCTGCGACGGCGCGGGAGCGCGTCACGGAGCCGGCGAGTACCCCCGCAAGGAACCCGGCCTGCGGAAGTCCCGGGTACACGTACGTTCCGGATTAAACGCTTGGAAGAAAAGGGGAAGGACAGGGGGTACCTCAGCGTCGTCGATTAGCAGGCCCTCGACGGCCTGGCCGGGGCCCGGTGCCGGCCCCTCCGGGAACGTCACGGGGGTCCCGGGGGCCCTGAAGGGGTGGGGGAAGATATCAAATCAGATCAGATCGGATCGGATCATATCGGATCGGGTGGGTGGGCCACGCACTTGACGAGGACTGCCTGGTAGGCCATCGAGAGCTGGGAGAGGGGTATCAGCGGCCGGGCAGGGGGATAGGGGAGGGAGGGGGATGGGGAGGGGAGGGGAGGGGTGCGGGTACCTGCGCTGGGTCGGAGAGCAGGGGAACGATCTACGGGATGCGGGATCAGAGGACTGGGTGTGGAAGAAATGGGGGTACTGGGCATGCCTGGTTGCACTTCAGATTCGCTAGAACCGAAACGGCTTCGTCGTAAGCCGCCTACGAGAGTACAGGGTAAGAAACAGGAAGGGGGGGGAGGAAGGACGTGGAAGGGGGTACCTGGTCGGCGGAAACGGCCCCCGTCCAACGCTTCGTCACGCCTGGGGTGCGCAGGAGTCAGAGGTGAAAGGGGGGGTACAGTCACGAGACGGGGGTACCGGGACCCGTGAATCCATTCTCCCACACGTTCCTCGTGGCGGGTGACGCTGTGAGAGGGATAAGGCTCGAGGAAGGAGCGGGGCGCGCGGCGAAGGGGTCCGGCGCACAGTCGAAGGTGATGTTGGGGGGTAGGAGCGCGCAGACGAGCCTGCCCCGGCAGCCGTCGACCGGGCGCCAGGAAAGCAGGGGCTGGGGCAGGGGTAGCTAGGCAGCGACGGACCAGGGCAGGGGTTGGCCAGTGGCGGCGTCTACCCCCGTGGAAGAGGTGCCGTTTGCCAGAGCCGCGAGGAACCTGTGCGCCGCCTCGGCGAACGCTCGTCCGATCGAGGGGGGGTACGGACCGCAAGGCGGCGGGGCGGGCGCGGGGCCCTTCCAGAGGGCACGCCTGCGTAGGAGGCGGGAGGGGGGTTAAGAAGAGGGGAGACGAGACCGGACGGGGATACAAGCCTTGCGACAGGGGGCGAGTGCGACGCCGGGGTCGGAGGGGGGTAGCCGGATTGCGCCCCCGGCGAACGGGCGCCCCGCCAGCGCCCGCACTGCGCGGAGGGGTACGATTGGAATCCAAAGGGATGGCAGTGGGGTAGAGGAGCGGGCACCCGCCGCAGCGGGGACGGGGTACACGCTCGTGAGGAGGCGCTCCGAGCCGGCGCGGGCGCCGGACTGCGGGGGGGTACAGGTTGGGAAGGGACCGACGCGGGCGGGGGCGGGGGTACCTGAAAGGTCGTGACGTAGCGGTCGGCGCCGCTCTCGACGACCGAAAAGTTCTTTGCGGCCGCGTAGCTGCGGGGGTACGCGGTAAACGATTCGGGGATACGTGTTTTTAGACGGGGGGTACGCACGCGGAGCCGGCGGGGCCGGCGGCGCCGAAGGCGTCGGCGTTGAAGAGGATTTCGACCCCCTGGGGATCCACCGCTCGGGGGGTACGTCGAATTCGGGGCCGGGAAGGGGGGTACGCGCACCGCGTCGATGGCGGCCTGAGCGGCGGCGGCCCCGGCGGCGTCCGACGCGTTGTCGCGCGGCGCGGCGATCGCGAAGAGAGTCACGTTGCAGAGGGGCGCCGCGCACGCGACCTGAAGGGGAGAGGAATCTTTAGGGGGTTACGGGCGCGTGCGTGTGGGGGGTACGGGACGGACCCGGACGCCCTTCTGGAAGCCGGAGAGGACGGCGAGGCCGGCCGCGTCGGGCGGGGTGTACCCCAGCACGCCGAGTCGGGAGGCCCCGAGGCTGGCCGCGTAGACGCCGGCGAGAAACCCGACTTGGTCGGCGCCGGCCGCCGCGCACTCGACGTTCGGCGAGAGCGCCTTTGGGCACTGCGCGGGGCGTCAACTCGCTCACGTGTTGGGAGGGCGGGAGGGCGGGCGGGCGGGCGGGCGGGCGGGCGGGCGGGCGGCGGGTCGGACCCCGGAAAGGATGCTGAAGCGAGCGTCTGCGGAGAGAGCGGCGGCGCCGTTCGCGGTCGCGACGAGGTCGGGCCCCAGCACGAACACGCGCTGCGCGCCGGCAGAGAGCAGGCGCCCAACGGCCGCTGCGGGCGACCGGTTTGGCCGGCGGCGCTGCGCGAAGCGTCGACGACGGGGCGGGGGCGGACCGGCGACGGAGTCGAGGGAGGACGAGCTTTCGGGCCGCTCCAGCAGCACTTCGGCGCCCGTCGCGTTCACGAGCGCCGCCCGCACGTCAGACTGCGGGACGCGTCAGAGATCTAGAGCCGCCGTACGCGTGCCGCGGGCACTGGAGCACCAGGTCGCCCTCAGAGACTGCGTAGCCGCGCAGGAGGCCGACGGGCGGCACGGACGGCGCCGCGGATGCTGCCCAGGCCAGAGAGACAAAGATGACGGCGGCCCAAGCGGCGCGCGACGCCTGCGCTATAGACATCGCTCGTAGCTAACTATTCTTCGTAGTCGACGGCCGTTTAGCTCAAGCGCATCGCTCTCCAGCTGACCTTGGCCGACCGGTACCGTCGCAGCAAAGAGCCTGAAAGGGGGGGGGGGGGGGGGGGGGCGTACCGGTGCAATCCGGACCTGGGCGGATCAAATTCTGGATCCTGCAGCTGCCATATGCGCATGCATGATTTGATTTCGCGAATTCGAAGAAGCTAGCGCTCGCTCGCGTCCGGCCGGCGGCCGATCGCGAGCTCGGCGCGGTAGGAAGGCCGCAGCTGCGCATGCGCATGCCCGCGGCCGCTAATTAATATTCGAAGGCACTGCGGCACTAATATCATACTATACTGATCATCGGATCATGAGTACGCGATACGCGCGGTACGCGCGGCACGCGTATACGTACGCCGTGACGTATACCTTTAGTACGGCGCCCCACGTCATGCATATGACTCAGTGAGCCAGCGCCAGCACGCCGCGGCGCGTACGGCGCCAGCCTGGTCGGGCACTGCGGCAGCGCTAGCACCCGCGGGCGCGTACGTCGACGTCATGAGCCCGCGGCCGGCCGCGGCCCCCGCTCGGTGTCCTGCAGATGCAGCTGCAGCTGGCCTTCACCGAGTCACGACCTAGGCTTGGGCCTGTCCTCATTTTCGCCCTCGCGCGCTGCTTCTAGATCTCTCGATGCTAGCGCTTTCAATTTCTTCCCTCCTTCCCCGATCACGAGGTCCATCTTAAAAGCTTTCAATTCCTGTACGCGTACGCGTATATATACGCGTACGTAGGCGTTATAGGCCTCGGCCGCGCCGCGGCCCAGCCCGAAATTGACCGCCTAAGTGCTTAGCATTAATAAACCTACCCTACATTCATTCGAGAAGGAACCCTCCTAGGCGCGGCCTCTCCAACCGCTTTGAGCCTTTTCGTTTGCAAGCTCAACTATATATATAATATAATTTAAGGCTCGAGCTAGAGCTCCTTCGAATTCCGTGCCGCCTGCGCGCGGATCCAATCCTGGCCCGCGGCCGGCCCGTCGGCCGCAGCAGCAGCAGCAGCAGCGGCTAAGAATCCCCCCCCCCCCTCCCCCCCCACCCCCGGCCCCTCCCCTCACCACGTCCCCCCCTCAGGGCCTCATGATCATCCCCTCTCGGCAGGAAATTTAACGAGACGGCGTTAAATCTCGAGCTCAATGTGCACGTGCCGTGCACGTAGGTCACCAGGTGTACCGTACGCGTGCACGAGACGTCGACGGCGTTAAATCTCAATGTTTTAATTTGTTTTTTGCAAAATCAAAACTATAACTTGTAAAAGCTAATTCAATCGCCTCAATCTCTTCGAGTCTTCAAAATATTCAATGACACGATGTTCAATTTCGAGATCTACACGAGGAGGATCATGATCTGGACTCAGGAGCAGCCGCCCTGCAGCTGGCTGCCCGTGGCCACCGCGAGCTCCCCCCCCAGGCTTAAGCTTACCCCCCCCCCCCCCCCCCCCCTTAGCGCGGCAAGCAAGCCCGCGCGCGCCTCGGCGGAGCAGGGCGAGACGCACGCGCCCTCGAGGGCGCCCGGCCGCGGGGAGGAGGAGGAGGAGGCGAGGGCGCGGGTGAGGTCCGCCAGTCCCTCGGCCTCTTCCACGCTGGGCGGCTTGTGGACGTCTGCGACCGACAATCCAGGCTCGATCATGATCAGCTCGCGCGCCCGCGAGAAAGAGAGAGAGAGAGAGAGATAGATCTAGAGAATTGGCACACGCGCTTCAAAAGTTAAGATTCTGGATCTTGAGCGCGCTAACCAAATTGAAGAGGTTAATCAAAGAGGGGCGCCCCATGGCCACGAGCTTAGTAGGAGGCGTCCCATATGGGGCGTGAATGAAATGACGGGATAGCTAATCTCGGGTCGTACTACGGTAAAGCCTCCATGACGTTGGGCAAGCTAGACTCGAGCGGCTTGCCGGTTAAATACAAGAAATTAAGCTAAGTGCGATCATAAGGGTGCACGCACATGCACAGAAGGTGAGGTGGAGGTCGCGGAGCGAAGGGGAGCGGCGGAGGGCGGCGGCGAGGGCGCGGAGGAGGGACGCCCCCGCGATGTGCGGGCCGAGCTCGAGGAAGACCCGCAGCCGCCGGACCTAGCCCGGCCCCAGCTCGCGAGGTGAGAAAGAAATTGTCTGAAGCGACGATATCGATGCGGCACGATCGCGGTCGAGAGCGGCGGCGGTGAAGGTACTCGCGATCGGCGGAGGGTGGATATCGATGGCGGCGAGCGATGGAGATCTAGAACATCGGATCTAGATAGATCCGGATCCGGCAGGCAGCGGATCCGGACATCGACCTTCGGTCTCATTAAAATCTAGAGTTAGACTCCGGGGGAGGGCGGCGGGAAGGGCGGGGGGGGGAGGGGAAGGGGGGAAGGGGGGGAGAGGCAAGGGGGGGGGGGTGAAGGGTGAGGGGGGGGTGAGGGGGTGAGGGGGGTACCGCACCTGCGGCGTGTCGCCGAAGAGGGCCATGTGCTCTTCGCCCTCCGCCTGCGAACGAAGCTCAGGTGATCAGGGCGGTTCTGGATCCGGAGTCTAGGCTGTATCTAGATCCGTCTAAAAATAGGAGCTCGAGCTGTTTAGATTCAGCGACTAGCTGTAGACGAATTACTCGTAATTGAGCTCAAAGCCTACATATATATAGCGCTAAGCTCAGGCCTCGAAGCCTGATTTATATGCATGCGCACGCGTACGCATGCGCATCAAATTTTAAACTGGAATGCCCGCGCACGGTTTCGAAGTCGACGCCGGCGTCGAACTCGTGGAGGCTGGGGAAGAGGGCGAGGGCGCGCAGCGCGTCCCCCGTGCAGTGCGCCGCATCGCGGAGGTGCCTGCGGCCGCGATCAAATTCCGAAAAGCTCGAAATTCGGAATTTCGAAAGATCAAATTCAAATTTCAAATGCGCCGCACTGGAAGGTGATAGAGCGGAGGGTTCTCCCCGCGGGGCTCGCGGCGAGATCCGCGAGGACCTCGCCCGAGAAGCAGCCGCTCACACCTAAAAAAACTATAAGAACCATAATAGAACTATAAGAGAAGCAGCCGCTCGCGCTATAAGAACTATAAGAGCTATAATAGAACTATGTTCAAGAGAAGCAGCCGCTCGCGCCGACGAGGAAGCGGCGGCACAGGACGAGCTCCTCGAGGCTGGCGAGCGAGCCCAGGGCGCGCAGGTCAGACTGGTCTGCGAAGGCGAAGGCGGAGGCGGAGGCGGAGGCGGAGCTCAGGCGGAGAGAGAGAAAGGTGCGCGCGTGCACACACACACACGCACGCACGCACCGAAGGCTTTGACGGCGACGCGGCGGATGCCCGGGATCGCGGCGGCGAGGCGCAGCGCGTGCTTCCTCTGCAGCAGGCCGAGGGGCGCCAGCGAGAGGTGCTCTAGCTGCTCGCCGCCCGCGAGCGCCGAGGCGAGCGCGTCGCCCTCGGGCATCCAGCCGCACTCCTGCCGCGCCGCGCTGCAGGTGATCCAGAGGCGCGTGAGGGCGCGGCCTCCGCCTCCGCCGCCGCCGCCGCCGCTGCTGCTGCGCCGACGAAGGGCCGACAGGGCGTCGAGCAGGACGGCCTTCATGAGGCCGGACAGGCTGCAGGCGGCGCGGCCATCCACGGATTCGATCGCGTCACAAGGCAAGTCTGCCGTGAAGGAGCGGACGCGGCCGCGCGCGAGGCAGGCCTCGACGAGCTGCTTCATCGCCCGCCGGAGCGGCTTCCCGTCGAACGCGTCGGGCGTGCTGTGGATGCCGCGGAACGGGAAGAGCGCGGCCAGCTCCAGCTGCACGTCAAGGGCCGCCCCGTCCGCGAGCCGCACGCCGCCGCGCTCCACGGCCAGCGCGAGCGACTCCACGTGATCCGCTTTGACCGTGCGCAGCTGCAGCGCATCCCACTCGAAGTCCTCGGCCAGAGCGCGCGCGGAACCGCCTGCAGACTCGCGATCGGCGAGCGCTGCACGCGCCCGCCGGGCCGAGCTGCGAGAGGATGATCCCGAGCACCGCGTCTTCTAGCGCGTTGAACGCGCCACTCTCCGTGGCAGCGCTGGCGCTAGCCGCGGCTGCGGCTGGTGCACTGATGCGGACGCCCATCGGCAGGGCTCACCCACGAGCCTGCAACGCCTCCACGCCTCCAACACACTCGCAGCGCTGTTGTCGACCGTTCTCGAAGCGCTGCGATGCCACGCAGGTCGGTGCAGAGCGCGGCGGAGCGGGTGACCGGGGGAGGCGTACGCGCGGACCCGGACGCCTGAGTGCTGCGATGCCGCGGAGCTCCGCCGCGATCTAGCAACGAGCTCGAGCTCGAGGGGCCGGGTGAGGCTTCTTTTTTTGACCCGGGGTCAAGCTGGACGCGGGTACGCCTACGGCGGCCCTCTTAAGCGCCATCTAGGGCGCCAGCAAAGCTTACGTAGACTCAGACACAGGTCACTCAGCGTGTCGAAGGAGTCGCGTGGCGGCCGGCGGACGCCGAGCGAGTCGATTCGGTCGCCCTGCTGGTTCGGCGCCTCCATTCCGGCATGCTCGCGGTCGGGAGCCGCGCGGCGGGCGCGGCGGGCCGCACGCGATCCGCCCGGCCGATGGAGCGAGCGCTCAGCCGAGCGTCCGCTGCCGGGCCCGCCGCGGCCGTGGCGGACGCGGAGGCGGCCATCCAAGCGGCGCAGCGGGCGCTGGGCGAGTTCAAGGCGCTCGTGCAGGAGCCGCACGGCCGCAGCCCGAACGGCGGGCTCTACGGCTACATCGAGCACCAGCTCGCCTCCGTCCTCGAGGCGACGCGCTACGCCGGCGCGGGCATCGCCAGGGCCGCCGCGTCGCCCTCGGCGGTCATCGCGAGCGAGGCGGAGCGAGCGCTCGCCTCCCTCGCCGACGCGTGTGAGGCGCGCCTCTTCTTTCCCCCTTCGAATTCCCATCTCCGGATCCGCTCGCCCGCCGCTTCTCTAACGACCGACCGGCGCGCGCGCGCAGCACACCGAGATCGCAGAGGCAAGCACGCGCTCGCTCTCGAGCGCCGCCCCGCGCGCGCGCCCCTTAGCTGATCATGAGCGCCGCCCCCTTAGCATGAGCGCTGATCATGAGCGTCTTAGCCGAGCACCGCCCCGCGCGCGCGCCCGTTAGCTGAGCGCCTTTGCCCGCAGATGATCGCTTCCGTCAGCCTTGCGGAGCACGAGGCGCTGGACGCCGTGCGCGAGGGCGCCCTGGAGGAGGCGGGTACGGCAATCGAGCGGGCCGCCCGCCGCGCCGACATCCACCTGGGGTACAAGGAGATTCGGAAGGCCGTGCGCGGGCTCGTCGACGGGCGCGTCGCGGAGGGGGGCGACCTGGCGAACCTCGTCCGGCCCGCCGTCACCATGGGTACGCGGTCGAGAAGATTTCTCCTCCGAGCGTTCACCTGAGCCTGAGCCTGAGGCTGAGCTCGCGGCAGGGACGAGCGACTGGGGCAGGGCCTGCGTGGTGCCCTGGTCCGTGGCGAAGCACATGGCGCCCCAGAGGCGGGACCGCGCCCCAATCGTGTGGGTCGCGGACCCGCCGCCGCCGGGCGGCCCCGCTGGCATTCCGAAGGGGCTCCGGCTGGGCCCCACCCCGCGGCACGGGCGCGGGCTCTTCGCGGAGCGCCGGTTCGAATCCGGCGAGATGATCATCGAGGAGCCGCCGCTGGCGGACGTGGCGCTGCAGGGATTCGAACCGGAGACGCGCGAGGCGGCGAGCCTAGCGCAGGGCTTCCTCGCAGCGGCGCTCGCCGCGCGGGCGGCCGGCGCCCGCGGCGGCCGCGCCGCCCTCGCCGCCCTCGCCGAGGGGGGTACAGACCTCGAGGCGGAGGAACGGTCCTTCTACGAGGCGTTCCTCGAGGACGTCCTCGTACCCCTCCGCGCCGCCCCCGACCTCTCCCGCGTCGACCGCGACCTGTCCGTACCCCCCTCCCCATAGCAGAACGCCGCACCCCCCTGAGCCGCGCCGTGCGTACCCCCCCAGGTACTGGACCGCGGCGCGGGCGCTGGCGCGGGGGCTACACTTCAGTTCCGTGTCGGACGCCCCGCCGGACGACGAGGGGCGCCCGGGGTACAGGCCGCCCCCGGCCGCCCCGGAGGCCCCCCTGGGCCCCGTCCGCGTTCTCCGAAAGCGGGTACCCCCCTTATCTTCCCCTTCCCCCCTCCCCTGTTCCCTGCCGAGCGTTTCGGCAGGTGTACCCCACGATCTCTCTTTTGAACAGCGCCTGCGACCCGAACGCGGCTACGGTCGACACCGGCCGCGTCGCCGCCGCGCGCGCCATCGCCCCCGGCGAGGAGGCGCGTACCCCCCACCCCGGCCCGCGCTCGCGCACCCCCGCCGAGGCCGCCCCCGCAGGTGCGGATCTACTACGGGCCGGGGTACTTCAGCGCGGAGCGGCCCTGCACGTGCGACCGGTGCTTCGGGGCGGGGGGCAAGGCGCCAGCGAGATAGCGGGGGGTACATGCAAGGCGCCAGCAGTCGCGAGATCAAGAAGTCAAAACCTCTTCACAGCTAGGCACCGCCAGATGTCTACGTGTAGTAAATGTGGCGGAGCAGGCTGGACTGGGCGGCGAGGGGGGTAGAGGATTCGAGGGGGAGCTCCGTACCTAGGGCTAGGGACGACTGGCCGCGGCTCGAGGCCGCGGCGGGCTCGAGGCCAAGGGGCGCCCAGGGCGGCGCCGCCGGCCGGTCGTGATCGCGGTCGCGATCGTCGCGATCGCGGAGCGCCGAGGTCGATCGCGAGCGGACGCGGGGCAGGGTCGCCTGCGATCGATTTCGCGACGCTTGCTGCAGCTCGTCGCGAGTAGGGCGGCCGCCTGCAGCTGCTGGCGCCGCGGGGGCCGGGGCCGAGGCGGAGGCCGAAGAGGATGACGTCGAAGGGGAGGGGACGGGGTCGCTGCCGCGGGGCTGGGCCAGGGCCGGCGCCGAGACGCGCCGGCCGCGGGCGGGGCCCATCGCCAGGTCCGGAAGCGACACGACTCTTCGTGGCGCACCGGTACCCCCGATGCCCTTCGCCGGGCTCGATGCCGAATTCGAAGCTTTGACCTGAATTCGAAGATAACGTTATGTACATGTACGATTTTGTGAATTAGAGGAAGCAATTCTTAAAAGCCTTCACCTTAATCGAGCCGGCCACGTCGCTCTTGCCCTTGATGTTGGAGACTGCGCTGATCCAACTGGGCCCGATATCGATTTCGATGGCGTCGATCTGCAGCCCCGACCCGCACGGTGAGATAGGGTGCCCGACCTCCCGCGGGTCTAGGAGAGAGCGAGAGAGACAGGCTGGTATGATAAAAGATCTATGATCATAAGAAATCTCTTAGATCTAATACACGCAAGATCTCTCGGAGCCTCAAGGGGGGGGGGGGGGGGGGGGGGGGAGGGGGGCCGCTGCACGCACGTCTGCCTCCTCCAGAGTGTCCGCGGTCTGTATCCCCCGCTTCTGCTTCGGCAGTCAAGACCAGTACTAGTGCCGCTGATCACGAGCCGCGCGCCCCCGTCTCTTAAGAGCGACTATATATTATTTAAAGTAAAACCGGATAATGCCTTCTAAGATCTAGACTAAAAGGGCTGTGCCACAGACTAAACCGGATAATGCCTTCTAAGACCCTTAAAGACTTCAAAACGGAGCGAAAGATCTTAGACTAGACCAGATAATGCCTTCTAAGATCTTAGACTTAAAACCGGATAATGCCTTCTAAGATCTTAGACTTAACACCGGATAATGCCTTCTAAGATCCTTAAAGACTTTAAGGGCGCACCCCGAGCTCCTTCTTGAGGAGGCGGAAGACCTCGAAGGCGTAGCCGACGGCGGCGAGGGCGGCCGCCCCGAGGCTCGCCACGTCCGCCAGAAAGTCCAGCGCCTGCTCATAATTATAAAGTTACGTTATCATAACAAGCTCAAGCATAAGGTTAATGGGGCTGTGGGTGTTAATAACCGTTGAACTGCTAAGCAATGAGTGTTCAACGGTTTATAACTGCTTGGTAATACCTCCGGACGTCGGTTTGCGCAGCAAACTTAATTATAAGCTTAGCTTAGTAAAGTAAATCCGATTCTGAATAATTGAATGAGAGCCGTCCAGAGGGCAGGGGCGCCCGCACCGTCGCGCGCTGGAGCCGTTCCACAAGCAGGTACGCCTGCGGGCCGGGCCGAGCGGGGACGAACGATCAGCGACGTGCAACGGACGGTCCATGCGCAGGGGGGAAAGGCAACAGTACTAGTGCAGCCTGATGAAAGAAAATATAATCGCTTCTATCTATGTGAACGGACGGACTTCTATTTTTAGAAGAGTGTGCGATCGATAGTTTCCCTCTAATTATAATGAGTTAATCTATCTTCCCTTAAAAAAAGAAGATCTGATTTCCCCTCTCGTTTCTTATGATTGCGCACCTGGGCGACGTCGAAGGAGGCGGCGAAGGCGACGGACTCCTCGGGGCAGAGCTCCAGGGCGCGCCCCGGCGGGCACACCTCCTACGCGGGGCGCGGCCGTCAGGTAGGGGGAGGGGAGGGGAGGGGCGAGAAGGGTGGGGGGGTGGGGGAGGGGGCCGGAGGAGTTGGATGAGAGGAGGGGGGGCGAGAGGGAGGGGAGGGGAGGGGAGGGGAGGGGGAGGGGAGGGGGGGGGGCGGGAAGGGTGTGTAGATGGGGGATGGTGGGTGTGGGGGGGGGGGGGATGGTGTGTGGGGGGGGGGAGGGGGCGTGCGGTGGGCGGGCGGCGGCGGGCCCGGGGTACAGTTTATAGATCTAGGTGTATATTTCTAATGTCCAGCTGCGGGTCTTTCTCTAATGACGACGCCGTATGAATACGGATCCGGGTGAGGGGTGACGGCCGCCAGATGGGTGAGGGGGGGAGGGGCGAGGGGGAGGGGGGGGAAACGGAGGGTCGCCCGAGGGGAGGGGGGGACGGGTTGGGGGGGTAAACCGGCCGATGATATTTCTAATGTCTCATACTAATGTTGCAAACTCGTGCTTATGTGCGAAGCTTAGTAGGGCAAAGCTTAAGTGCGCACGAAGTCGGTCTCGTCGCGCTCGGCGGGGCGGTTGTCGGAGGCGAACACGGCCGCCGCGTAGCGCGGCGCGCCGTCCAGCGCCGACGTGAAGTGCACCGCTGCGGATCCGGGTTCGAATCCGACCGCGAAGGGTTATAATTATAAGGAGCGGGCCCTGGAGATTGTATAGGGAGCTAAGGCCTAGACTAATCTAATGCAGCCGCACGGGCTCGTGAAGTGCACCGCTGTGGACCTGGATTCGAATCCGAGCGCGAAGGAACTATGTAAGGAGCGGGCCCTGGAGAATCTAGAATCTGGCCTGATATATATCCTAGTTTGGTGGGAGAGAATCTACAGAGACCCTCGGGCCTGGCCTGATCCTAGATTAAAGAAAAGGACCGTAGAGAATCTAAGAGAATCTACAGCGGGAGCCTAGATTAATGCAACGCCGCCGCGCGGGCTCTGTACCGGTGAGCTCTGAGGAATACGGAGCTAAGGCCTGATATCCTAGACTAATTTAAATGCAGCCGTAGCTAATTAGCTAAGGAGGAGGACTAATTTCAATGCAGCCGTACAGGCTCGTAAATTGCACAGCGGCGAATTCGAGCCCGAGGCACCGGGCGGGAGGGCGGGAGGGGGGGCGGGCGGGCACTGCACCGGTGAGGGAGAGGGGTACGCGGACGGGGGTGGCGGCGCCGCGGAAGACGCGCCCGGGGGCGCTCGTGGAGGCCAGGCCCCGCGCCGCCGCCTCGGGCACCTGTGGGGCGGAGCAAGCTCAAGCTCAAGCTTAAGCTCAAGGCAAGCTTAAGTAATCAAGCTTAAGACTGCTTAAGACTGACAGGCCCCGCGCCGCCGCCTCGGGCACCTGCGCGCGGGGCGGAGCAAGCTCAATGCGAGCATGCAATTGCAAAAATTAAACATCTATTCGAATTCAACGTTTGCAAATTAAGTAGCCTCGGTAGGAGTTGTGTCCATGTTTTGAAGCTCGATAAAAGACTTCGAGATAAAAGTCTAAGATCTAGAGCAGCCATCGAGACCGTCGCGCGCCAGGTTCGAATTCCAAGTTTTGATGCAACCGCAATGTACCCTAATTATTCAATATGGCGAGCTCGTGCGCGGACCTCGATGGAGTAGGGGATGGAGACGGCAAAGGCGAGCCGGGAGGTCAGGCGGATCGTCGCGTTCAGGTCCTGCGCGGAAGCACATCAAGTTCAGTGATCGGGCAACAGAAGCGCATGCGGGATTAGAGCGCATGTACCTGCGTCGAGACCAGGCGGCACTGTGCGCAGGTCCACTCGACCCTGCGCAGGCGCAGGCGCAGGCGCGCCCCGGCGCCTCAGAACCGCTGTGGATATACAGAAGCCAACCGCCAAGGGCAAGCAGGCAGGCACACAGGCAGGGGCGGCCGGTTAGCGACTAGCTAGTTAACTAGTTTTTGGTGGATAGCTATAGGACTCCGGGAGCAAGGAAGGGGCGCCTTATTTATATTCGCGCACAGGCAGGAGCGGCTGGCGTCGGCGGGGGCGCTGGAGACGGACTGGGCGCCCGCAAAGCCGGCGACCAGGACGCTCACGTCGGGCGATGCGCCCGTCACCTGCAAAGGCGAAAAAGCGGGCGGACAAGTTAGATGAGCAACTCATGTCATGCCCGCGATGACGTTGGCGATCGCGAAGCTTAAGCCATCGATCTCGAGCTCATGCATCGATATCATGGATTGGCTTATAATTAGAGGGCCCGTCGGCCGTTGAAGGCCGTTATTAAAGTTGGGGACCGATTTCTTAGCTTCTTGCGGCCGGTCGTGGCCTTCAATTGAAATCGAAGGCCTAAGGACTTCGACGTTAACGGACTTCGCCGTTCGATTAATATTGGAGGCTCTAGGCGTTCGATTTGGAGGGCGCACCGTGCAAGGCCCGCGGTAGCCGCGGAAGGTGGCGGCGACGCGGACGGGCCCGGCGATGGAGCCGACGGAGGGGGAGGCTCCCGGCGAGAGGGACTGGATGAGCACGTAGTTCGCCGCGGCCTGGGACCGCCGGCCGGCGCAACCGCGAGGGAGTCAGGGCCACAGCGAAACAATATTTATCAATCATCAGAATGCATTTGCGTTCTCGATCTCGTCTAGATCTGGATTTAGATCGTTCAGATTTGTGTAAGAAGCCTTCGACTCGCAGACGCTTTAATTCCGACTCGCAATGACGTCGACCTCATCATTGGCGCCGCCCCGCCCGGCCCGGCTCGCGAACGACGGACGCACGTACTGGGCGACGACGAAGGCGACGGCGACGACCCCGAGGGAGGCGCCGAGCAGCGTGAAGAAGGACCCCGAGATCCGCCTCTGCCGGTCCTCTGCGCGCGAACGACGTCGACCGGCCTTGGTCAGCTTCGAATTCTATTCTGTAGCTGAGGGCGAATTCTAATGCTTCTAATGCTTCCAACGTTTCTAATGTTTCTATTATTAAGGGCCGGGCCGTTTTCTGTTTCTGTTTTTAGCCGAGGGCGCATTCTAATGTTTCGGACCTTCCTTGTACAGGAGGTGGACCTTCAGCACCTGCGGACACTCTTATTAGATCTACATCGCAATCACATAAGATCTTGTTATTAGATCGCATTACTCTTCTTATTAGATCTAAATCACAATCACATAAGATCTTGTTATTAGATCGCATTACTCTTGTTATTAGATCTACATCAAAATCACATAAGACCGCGCTCGAATATAAGGGCACTCTTGTTATTAGATCGCATTCACATAAGACCACACTCGATTAGAAGAGGGGGCGCGCCGTGCGGAACCGATCTAGCCTAGATCTAGATTCAACTCTGTTCAGATTAGGCCACACTCGATTTAGATTTAGATTAGATCACGCTCGGTTAGGTTAGATATAAGGTCATGATCGAACTCGAACAAATAAACAAATAAACGGGCCTAGATCAATATATAAATAAATCTAAGATCACATGGAAGACATAATAGAAAGGGCGCGCCCTGCGGAACCTGGCCTTGCGCTGCTCCCGGTCGCCCGGGAGAAGCCGGAGGTACACGAAGAAGCCGAGCCCGATCACCGTCATCGCGCTGACCATCGCAACTGCGGGAGGGCGCGCGCGCACGATCCGAGCCATAAGATATCAGATATCAGGTACATGTATATCGGCATTTGCATGCTAGCGCTCTCGAATGCCGTGTAATTGTTGATCATCGAGTTTTATCGCGCACCCGAAATGAGCATGAAAATCCAGTAAAGACGCTTGTTAATCGACTCCTCGGTCTCCACTTTCTGCGCGCACCCCATCCCGGATTGGCTTAAAGAACGAAGCGAGCACGGTCTGTGATGAATACTATAACGTATTATATACAAAACTTCCGCTCGAAGATGGCGTTGATTTATGAAAGTGATCAGCACTAAGTCACTTCGGAAAGGATTCTGGGCGCACCGTCGACGTGACCGTGCCGCTGTTCGTCCCGGCGCTGTTGCTGTACTGCGAGACGGTCACGTTGTCCGCCTCCGAGAAGGCGGCCGCCAACCGGCGGGACGCCTCGGAGAGCAGCCGCCGCCGGCCGCCGCTGTCTCCGGATCCACCGCTGCAGGCGAATCGCATCATAATCAGCTGATTCTCGAGTCTCCTGGACCCAACGTTTTGAATTCTCGATCGTTGAAGAGAGACACGGGGCAGATTTAGGAGGCAGAAAACTTCAAGGCTTGGAGTATATACGTAGGCACAACTTATAATCACTGGCGGTTCGCCACTCTCACCTCGCCCTGATGGCTTCCACCTCGGGAGACCGCAGAAAAGAGCCGTCGAGGGGCTGGCTGGCGGCGACGGGGCAGAGCTCCGTCTCGGCGCAGGGCGCGCACTCGGCCGCCCCCTCCGAGGCGGCGAAGTACCCTGCGCCGCAGGGGCGGCACCCGCCCGCCGCCATCGTTCCGTCGCGGAAAGTGCTGCGATTTCGAGTTGGGGGTCGCTAGAATTCGAGATCTAGAGGCGCGCGATCGTGAGAGTATCTTAGACCGCGGCCGTTCATTGTCCGATTCCTCATATGTATCAAGCGTGAAGTGAAAGCGAATTAATATAAGAACAACGGACCCGGCCGGGCACGCGACGCATGTGTCGCCAGGTTCGTTCGGAACGAAGCCGGCCGGGCAGGGCTGCCGGGAGCGAGCTCAGGCGGGCCAGGGCGGGGCGGGGCTCGCGGTGGGCTGGGCAGGGTCCGCACGGTGCACTGGAGGGAGCCAGGGGGACTGGCCCAGTTGGGAGGGCACGCCTGCGCGCGCACGCACGGGAACCGGGCGTCAGCAAAGCGGAGCCCGGAAGCTAAGCTCGCAGGGCAAAAGGAGCTCCGCAAGCAAGCAAGCAAGCGCGCCTCGCAGATCGATGACGTCACGTTCAGGAAGGTCCCTGATGCGTCGCGTCGCGTCACGGTAAAGAAAGGGGGACGGGAGTTGAAGGCGGACCCGAGGGGCAGGGGATGCAGCGCAGGCGGAGGGGGTCGGCTATCTGCCCGGGGGCGTCCACGTCCCCTGCGGCCGCCCCGCACGGCGAGCACTCCGCCAGCCCTTAAGAGGCACAAGCAATTCCCGGTCAGCTAACAAGCTTAAGTGAAGTAAAGCTAATTATATAAATAAGAACAGTCCCTAGTAAAGTAAAGCTAATTGTATAAGAAGAGTCCCACCGCGGAACGAGGCGACCGCGCGTACTATAAAGATACTATAAAAGTACTATACTATAAGTACTATAAAGTAAATCTAATAATTGTATAAGAAGAAGAGTCCCACCGCGGAACGAGGCGACCGCGCGGGGCGGGCACGGGCTGCACTTGCCGGCGACGGGGACCGTCCCCGCCTCGCACGCTGCCGGCCGCAGCGGTCTCGTTACTTTAGAAGCGCAGGCCCGGGGGGCGAGGCGAGGGGTCTGGCAAGCGCACGCGAGCACTCGGTGCGGTCGCCCCTCGGGACCGTGCCGCTCGGGCTGCGCGCAGGCGGGACGGGCGCGGGCGACAGGCCCCGCTGTCAGAGCGAACGCTGGCAGCGGGCCGCTTGGCGGCCGCGGGGTGTGCCGCTTGATTTCATTTTATTAAAGGTCCGGCAAGCTCAAGCTTAACGCTTGTCAAGGCCCGTCATTGTGATTGGGGCGTTTTTGGCGCAGTGCGCTGGGGCGTGCGTACGCACCAGGGCGTGCATTTGGCCGAGCCGTACTCGTTGGTGAAGAGGCCGGCGCCGCAGGGCGCGCACCCCGCCCCCGTGGAGTTGGCGCCCCCGCCCCCGCGGTACGTTCCCTGAATTTAAAGATTGCGGATTAGTACGTAGTTGCAATTGAGCTCAAGGATTGAAGGGTTTCCTGTCGGATTGCGGAATCCGACAGGGAATCCGTTAACTTAAGATCTCGGATTAGTGCAAAGTTAAGGACTAGCGGCTCGCAGAACTAGTCAAGGATCCTGTCGTGTTGCAGAATGCAGAACTTCGCACCGGGAAGCAGGGGATGCACGACTTGCGGCTCGAGTCGGCGAAGTAACCCTCGGGACACTCCCGGCAGCCGCCGCCGGCGCCCGGGGCGTCCGAGTATGTGTTCGGCTCGCACTGCGGACATTGAAGCTTAAGCTTTCAAGGCGAAGCTAAGATGGAGGATGGAAGCTTGAGCTTAATTATAAGCGACAGGAGGACACAGGTTTGTATTCTATTCTATTCTATAAATCGATAAGAAGCTTGGAGGAAGCTTGGAGGCATGTTTATATAGAAGCTTGTTATATAGAGGAGGCATGCCTAGGCTTGGAGGAAGCTTGGAGGCATGCCTAGGCTTCAAGCTTGGAAGCTTGGAGGCATGATTTCGCGCACTGGGACGCAGGCCGCCGTCCCGTTGGGCATGTAGTACCCCGGCTCGCACTTGACGCACGAGGCGGCGTCGTCGGAGGGGTACGAGCCGAGGGGGCAGGCGCCGCACGCGCCGGCGACGCCCCCCGCGCTGTACGTCCCCTGCGCTCAGATCAAATCAGATCAGATATGAGATATCAGATCAGATCAGATCTGAGCGCGGACGAACGGACCGGGCGGCAGGCGATGCAGGAGGCCTGGCCCGGAAGCTGGTACGTGCCCGGCGGGCACGCCTCGCACCTCTCGCGGTCCCCGCTCGGGATCGACCCGGCGGGGCTGCCTCTTGTTTGTTAGAGGGAGCGTTAGAGGGAGGGAAGCAGGGCGCTAGTGCACGTAAATAGACTAAAACTGACTGGATAAATAGACTAAAATCGACTGGATACTAGTGCTCTAAGAAGACCAAAGCAGGGCGCCAGTGCACGCACCAGGGGATGCACTCGGTCGAGTTGGCCACTGAAGCGAATGCAAAGTGAGCAGAATTCGAAGGCCGCTCGAACAGAGAGGAGGGCTTGCAATTGCGAGATGAAACGTGAAATAAAACGCCGCTAGCGCGGAATCGTCGTGAAATTAAACGCCGCCCTTAAGCGCCTCGCCTTAAAACGTCTTCTTCTTCTAGATCTTCCTCCTCACCGAGTCAGAGAACGCACGGGGGGCGTGGAGGATGCCGGGGCAGGGGACGCAGGCGGCGTCCCCCGCGCCGCGCGCCGTGCCCTTCGCGCACGGACGGCACTCGTCCTGCGCCTGCGCGATCTCAGCACACCGCTCTTGAAAGAAAGGAAGGGCGCGCTTAAATTATTAGCTTTTCCAGCCCGCCGCTCTAATTAACTAGCGCTTTTCCAGCCCGCCGCTCTACTTAGCTTTTCCAGCCCGCCGCCCTTGAATTGAAGGAGGGGCGGGCGATCGCGAACCTTTGTCGCGGCGCTGCCGGCGGGGCACGCGGCGCAGGCGCCGAGGGCGCCCTCGGCCGAGACCTCGCCGGGGGGGCAGCCCGAGCAGAGGGCGGCGCCGGGGTACGCGAGGAAGGTCCCGGCCCGGCACCTCTGCGATCGATCGCAATCGGTAGACCATTCAGAATCGATATAGTTAATTAGAAGCTTAAAAGCATGAAAAAGACATATGGAATGGGGTGCACCTTGCACTCGCCCGTCCACCTCGAGGTCTCCGTGTACTGCGAAATCAAATTAAATAAATATTGGGGATGGACCGGGGCCTGACCGGGGATGGACCGGGGCCTGGCCCCCGGGGAATAAATAAATTCGCATGGATATCGATAAGCAGATGGATTCAAGATGCGGTTCGCAGTTAGGGCCGCGCGCGGGTTCTCAACTCTAGGTTTGGAAGTCCGATCTCCGCCTTCTCAGCGACGCACCTCGTTGGGGGCGCACGGGACGCACAGCCCGCCTTCGACGCCCCGCGTGTTCTGAGGGCACTCTGCGCGATCCGCCGCGGATCAAATCTCGGCGATCTCGAGGGAGAGCGAGCGGGAGCTGCGAAGTGGGACCCGGCCGCCACAGCTCACCGGTGCACGAGCCGGCCCCGGCCTCCGAGCGCGTGCCGAGGGGGCAGGGCGTGCACGCCGTGGATCCCGCCTCGGCGAACGTGCCCTGCAATTGCAAGCGACGTTGAATACAATGGCACGCGCACGCGTACCGAGTTTCGAGCGGCGCCGCACGCACCGCGGGGCACGTCGCCGCCTCGACGACGCCGAGCAGGCCGCCCTGGCTGGAGTAGGTCCCTGAAAAAGCCGGCGAGCGCCGTAAATAATAAGCCGGCAAGGTTAAGCAAGGTTAATTATAAGCAATGTTAAGCAATAGTAAGCCGGCAACCAAGCAAGCAGGCACGACCACACAAATCTTCTTCTTAGATCCCTCCTTAGATAGGAGCACACGCATGCAAGCTGCAATTGCAAGCAAGCACGACCCTACAAATCTTCTTCTTATAATTAGCTATAGCGCACCGGCGGGGAGGGGCGCGCAGTCGGTCGCGGAGGGGACGAGGAGCGAGGCGGGGTCGAAGGCCGTCCCCGCGGGGCAGTCGACCCGCACCTTCAGAACCATCGCACTGCGGAAGGTTCGAAGTTCCATCAGCTATGTCGGCGGCATATATTACATCCGGCTTGTCTCAGCTTATCAACGCGCTATCGCATTATACTGGGCATCATATATAATGAGCGTCTCCTTTGGGCGTGGCGCACGGCTGGCGGCTCCAGAAGACGAGGAAGGGGGCTTCCGCGAAGGGGATGGAGGGGTCGTCCTCAAACATGGCCCCGCTGCAGCCGGGAGCCCGAGTGAGCGGCACGAACAGCGAACGGTTCAGGAAGGAGTGACGGTCTATGCGCAATGCAATTTACAAGCCCATAGCTTATAGATATTACATTTGTAATCTAGATTACAAGTCTAGATCGGTATTCGGCGCACCTGGAGAAGTCTTCGACGACGGACCCGCCGAGGATGCCGCCGGGCAGCGTCGAGATCACCGCGACGGCCGGGCCCATGCCCGCCGCCTCGTCCGCCCCGCTCACCTGGAGGAGGAATTTACACACTAAAGGAACGCGATAAATCGAACAACGGAGAACAACTCTCGGAGGCCCAGGGACGGTATCAGTTAATATCGATTTCGCCCGCACCTTGATGAGCTCGGCCGAGGGCCCGCGGTAGCTCCGGCGCTTCATGCGAAGGTTGGTGTCGTAGGCGATCGGCGAGGACCCTGCGCGACGTAAACGACATCGCTAATCAGAAGGAGGCGCGAAATATTCCTAGCTAGGCCCCGCGCACTCCCGAATTCTCTGAAGTACGCGGCTACTAAGGAACTAAGTGGTATAAGGAAAAATCTAATAAGACATTACATGATTCTAACATTGAAATCACGCGGACGCACCCCCGAACTCTCTGAAGTACGTGTTCCCCTTCGTGTGGCGCTCCCGCACCACATACAGGACTCCATCCTGCGCGCCCATTTAATTTCCATCACGTCATAACTTCTTTAGCTTCTTGCATCTAAGATCTTATCGAAATCGACATCACTATGATCGAATATTGGAGACGCGCACGTATCAGCTTCCGCCTCATCATCTAGCTTCCGTCTTACGACTGTAACTCTCTCTTTTTGATTCTAATCGACATCGAAATCACTATGATCGAATGTTAAAGATGCATGCGCACCTTGTACACGGCCGCGGGGAGGCTGTACCACTCCTCGGGAGAGGGCCGCCAGCCCGCGGGCAGGAGCCGCAGCCGGCCGGTCTCCGCTCCACCCTAATAAAAACGCGTTATATTAACGTTGGTCATTGCCGAAATCCACTCCGATATATAGCGATCGATATCGAGTGCGGGGCCCGGGGATATCTAATCTAAACGCGTTGTTATATCTCATCTAACTAGCGATCGCGTTGTTATATCTAATCTAACTAACGATCGATTGCGGGGCCCGGGGACGCCGCACCATCGCGGTTTGCAGGGCGCTCGGCTTGGCGAACCGAACCACCTCGTCGGCCGTCACGTAGAACCCGTGTCTGCGCCCCTCGACCCACCGCCCCGACAGCGCCTGATCATGAGCAGCATCAGCAAGCGTTGTGGGCCGGGCGTACAGCGATCGTGAGCGAGACGTAGAGAAATCGCATGCATGTGCGCACCCCAACGTCGGGCGCGGCGATTCCGGGGCGCTCGTTCTGCACGAGCCACAAGTGCTTCCAATCCACGAAATCGCTGAAGAGGGGTCAGAGGGAGGGCAAGCGTCGAGAGAGCGCGCGCGCACTGGCGGATTACGCGCGGCGGCCCGAGGGCCGCGGCCGCGGGGAGGCAGCGCCACTCGGAGGCGGCGGCGTCCCACGCGCAGCCGCGGGTCGGGTCCCTCCCCTCCACGCCTCCCACGTACATCCTCGAGGTCGAGGTGAAGCCCTTATAATAATTACGGAATCGAAGGCGGCAGTTAGTAAATACTGTAGTACAAAGGCCGTCATGATCAGGACGGACCATGTCGTTGATGTACGTCATCTCTCCCATGCCTCCGCCGCCGCCGCCGATATCAATGATTTCAATGACCTCGCCCGGGCCGGGAAGGTCGATGGGGCCCGGGGCGGGAAGGCCCGGATCGATGGGATTGAGGGCGTCGCCGGCCTCGGCGGGCGAGGTCGCCGCGGGCCGCTCCGTCACGATGCTACCCCCTTCGCAGTTGTCGCTGTTCCAGCGGCACTCGGGCGACCGGTCGACGCCCCACGGCGCCTCAGCCGTCTGGTTCGGCCCGTCCACCCTCCACGAGTAAATCACGGTCGCGAAGGCTGCATGGCGGAGCAGCGGAACGAGTCGGAAATGCGCGGATCTGATGCATGAATTCGAAGCGGCAGAGATCTGATCTTGAACGCACCGATGGTTCCCGGGCAGATGAGGCGCGAGCTTTCGACGAATGCCGCCTGCGTGGGAATGCGTCAAGCTCTCGCATCAATTTCGCTTTTTAAATTTGAGAGACTACGATGCACGCGGGGCGAATCCCCAATTGCAATCCCTTTAGCTGAAAGAATTGAATAGCTTGAGATAATCATGATTCAATATCGATGAGCCTCGAGCTCACCTCGGGACACTGGCCGAAAGAGGTGGTAGCACACTGGTCGAGTTCACTTGAAGCGCTCCTGTTGCCCGAGTGCTCCGGAAAGAGGGGTACGCGGAGGATGGCGCGCGCCGTGAGAGTACCCCCCGGCTCCATGATGGGATCAAGCTCGACGGCAACGACGACAGAGGCGGGGGGGTAAGACTCCGCGCTCGGCGTCTGGACTCTGCACCCTGTCACGCCGGAAGGGAAAATGCGATTCCCGATGGAGTCGGCGCGGTAGATTCCCCTCGCGGAAGCGCTGTACACCGGGAGCCCGAGTGCAGCCGGCTCGACGGGTACAGGCAGGTCGATGCCGCCCGAGACTCGGCAGAGGCGCAGGCGGGATATGATCTCAAGCTAAGGGGGGTGGTTAACTGTAGGTGGGGATGAGAGGGCGGGGTACACATTATTACCGATGGATTCCTGAGGAAGGATGCGAACTTAAACATGCCCCGGCCCCAAGTCGCGAAGGTCTAGTCGAGCAGCTCGAATTAGTCGACGAAGAGAGAAGAAATAATAGGAAATCAATCGCAAAAAGCAAGTTCAAGGGAACTCTGAAAGCAGGGACGCGACTCGCCTGCGTATCATACAGGAACCAGCTGGCGGGTTCACTCAGCGTTAGGCGCGCACGTGCACAGAGTAATTGGAAGGGGCGCGGAACAAAGCGAAAGCGCAAGGGCGCACCTTGTGTCGTCGTTCACTGAGGTAGACTGCATCTGCACCCCCGGATCCAGGTCGACATCGTCGTACGCGTCCTGTTCGCTCCGAACCGGATATCGATTGAGCAACTCGAGTCGACGTGACGCGGAGGTCGTGAAATATATATACACACACCGCGAATGCGGGGCAGCCGGCGGGGCCGGTGTCGAGGGGGTACAGGCTGCGGGCCGCCCGCTCCCCCACGAGGCCTGTCGAAGCGGACCGCGCCACCGTGTACCCCAGCGACTCCGCCTGCGCACGCGCCGCAATCGCGATCGCGGCGGATCGGGGTGAGAGAGAGTCTCGGGCTCAACTCTCGTAAGTTTGTATCTAAATATTAATCTTATTTTTTTTTGGTGAATTACCGGCCACAGCCTCTAGTCTACTCCAGCACTGTGGGGGCGTGTACAGGCAAGGTGGGGCATGATCGATCGGAATTATGTGGAACGGGCGGGATTTGAAGGCGTGATTCTCATCGCAGGGCGATTCGAACACGGAAGGCATGCATCGGAAAGCGTGTATGATAACCACACCGCTATGAGCGGGGGCTAAAGGTTAGCAGCGCTAGCGCTTTCTAGTAGATAACTTCAATGTAATGCCATGATGGGGGCGGATCGGGGTGAGAGCTCGATCGCGAGTGCGAAGTTTAAGGCTACAATCCGCGTCTCAGGCTCAACTTTCGTAATTTCGTATTTAGATCTTAAAGGTCATAATTCGTAGCGCTACTTCTTTCTAGTAGAGAACTTAAATTGTAATGGGGCTCGATCGCGAGTGCAAAGGTTGCAATAGTCATCCGCGTCTCAGGCTCAACTTTCACAATTATGTAAGTTCGTATCTAGATCTAAAAGGTTAGCAGCGCTAGCGCTTGCTAGTGGGGGGCGGGGGGCGCGGGGGGGGGGGGGGGGGGGGGATCCGGAGGGGCGGGGTACGGGAGCGCACGTGGAGCATGTGGGCGCGGAGTTGGCCCCCAGTGAACGATTCGAGAAAAAGCGTCCCGAACAGGCCCAGAAAGCCCAAACTGCCCACCGGAAATTACAGCATTAATCATAGAGCTCCAGAGGAGGCGCGCGAATCGTGGAGGGGGGTACACGCACTCTTCGCTCGCAACGTCGGCGGCGTACGAGGCACGGACGCGGACCTCCCGCTCGAATCGAGCGCGGTACCTGAGATCCCGCTACATATTTAGAGCGCGCAAAGATATATAACTACAAGCTAACAAGTGGAAAATTTAGATAACTACAAGCGATAAAGAAGAGGCACCAGCGGAAATCGTGTGAGAAGGAGCGGGCCCAGCGGGCAAAGGCGAACGGGTCCGGATCCGCGCACTGGGTCGAGGTCGGCCACTTCGGGACGAAACCGCAAGGGCGTCAGTACAGGGGAGGGCCGGAGGGGGGGGAGGTGAAGTGGGGGGCGGCTTGATGAAACCGCGTGGGGGGTACAATCAATCTCACCTGGTCCAGGGCGTCGAGGAGAGGGGGTAGGCTCGGCAGACCCCGAAAGGGATCGGAGGTGGGCCGGGTTCGGCTGCAGCGAAAAGGTCAGCGAAAGCTTCTGTTATTAATAAGAACGTCTATCGCTCTTGAATTTCTTGAGACAGGGGGGGCTCGATCTCCTAGCGCACGAGCAGTTGGCGAAGGCGTAGGAGGACCACGATTCTCATCAAAGTCTAATGCTTTGATCTTATTGAAAAACTAGCTTCTGTTATAAACGTCTGATGTTTTGATCTTATTGAAAAGCTAGCTTCTGTTATTGACGTCTAATGCTTTGATCTTATTGAAAAGCGGGGGGCTGCCAGCGCACGAGCAGTTGGCAAAGGCGTAGGAGGACCACGCTGCTCCCGCGAAGTGGAGGCAGGCCCGCGCCGTGACGCACTGCGCCGCGCGCGCCGCGCCGGCCGCGGGAGTTAGAAGGAGAGAAGAGCGGACGAAGACGCCCGTGGCGAGCTTGAGGCGGACCTGAATGGCGGGGCTAGGGAGGAAGTATGTGTTCGACACGGGCGAGCACTGCGGGAGCTGGTCATGGCCAGTGCACGTGCATGCAAGCCAAGGGCCGCCCTCCGGCCATGGATCGGGGCTGCAGCGGTCCGTCGCGAACCAGATCGGGGTTGCAGCGGTCGCGATCGAGCCGGCGGCCGGCCTTCGCCTCGTTCCCGATGGGCTGGGCTTCCCCCGCCGACCCCACCAGCGCCTCGTCCACGCTTGTGGCCGCGGCGATCCAGTCACGCTGCAGCAGGTCTCAGGAGCGAGCGAGATCGAGCAGAAGGATGGACAGAAGGGTGGGGGGTGGGGGGGGGGGTGGGGGGGGTAGACCTCGACGCCGTCGCGGTCCCCCGGCCGCCCGTGCCTGTCCAGGTCGTGCGGCTGGGGTACGTGTAAAAGGGCGCGGTCAGGTCGGAGTGGCAGGGGGTCAAGAGGGGAGGAGGTGGGGGGGGGGGGGGGAACTTGAAGGGGGAAGGGGCGGAGTGGAGCGGGGGAAGGGTGGAAGGTGGCGGGGCCCGGGTGGTTGGGTTGGAGGAGGGAAGGGGGAGGGGGGGGGGGTAAAGAGGGAGGGGGGGGAGGGCCAGGAGGGCGGGGGGGGAAGAGGGGGGGGTAGTGGTCTGTGCAAGGAGAGGAGAAGGGTGCGGGAGGCGGGGGATGAGGAAGGGCGAAGAGGGGATGCGGGGTGGGGGAAGAGGGGGGGGGAAGGGCAGAGGGGATGCAGGGGGGGGGGAGAGGGGGGAAGAGGGACGCTGGGGACCGGAGCTCGAGGTAGGGGGTAAAGGATCCGGAAAAGGAAGGGGAAGAGCGCGCACCCAGAATGGGGTGAGAGATGAGTAGGCAAACGCGGTAGGCTCGAGCTCTGTACATGTTCTGCATCAGCTGCAGGCACCCGAGCTTAATTAATATTCCAGGCACAGAGAAGCTTTCACCGGCTATGCCGTCGGCGGGTCCCATCTGGGAGGGGACGCAGCACACGTCAGATGCGGGGAAGAACGCACGAGCGGCGAGCCGCTCCGCACCGTTTCGAGCCGCCGCAGGGTCTGGCACGCCGAGATTGCCAGATCGTAGACGCCTGCGCCGAACGCGCCGCGCCGCAGCTCCGATGTCAGCCCCTCCTGAACACACGGGTACAGGCTGCGTCTAGCCGTCTATATCTAGATAGTTTCTCAAAACCAAAGAGGCGGAGGGGGCGTTCAAGGGCGGGGGGGGGAGTTGAGGGGGCAGGCAGGCGAGGGGTACACGAACAGAGGAGGAGCCCCCCTTCGAGCCCGCGGAGGACCAGCGCGAGCCTCTGCGACGGGGCGAGGCTCTCGACGCCGTACCCCGGCAGAAGTGCTGCGAAGAGCAGCTCCGAGGCGCCCGCGGCGCTGTTCAGGTAGACGCCTGCGGGGACCGGGGGGTCCGGTCAAACGCCGGCGCCGGCCCGCCTAGGGCTGAATGGGAGGGGGGCGCGCGGGGGCGCGTGGGGTACCGTTCTGGGCCGCGAGGCCCGTCCCGACTAGCTGCGACATCGAAAGGGCCAGGATGGCCAGCAGGAGGCCTGCGCCGACCTTGACGCACGGCCGCGCGCCTCGCCCCGCGCCGCGGCCGGCACGGCGCCGGCCGTCCAAGTCCGCCGCCGCACCGGTACCACGCGCACATTCGCATGTACAGTGCGCGAGGTCGACATTCGCGTCAATTGCACGCGCTGACAGCTGGGTTTCGGCCTGCCGTCGCCGTCGCACGCGCACGCGCACGCCGAACATGTTGCGGCCGCTTTCGCTCTCATGATCATGATCATGATAGATATCCATCTTGGCGCCGAGCCGCGGCACGCGGCCGCGGTGCACGTGCACGCAGCCGTGGCCATGCATATTGGCGACTAGAGCTATCCGATGATCGATGTCGCTTGCGTTGGTCTTGCAATCCGTTCTCGGCGCCAGCATATGCATTCGATGTATGCTGCTATAGCTAGCGCTGCGCATCATGGCATACGGTATGCACCGTCGCACCCGCGCCGCCGCGCCGCCGCCGGCGCCGCCGCCGCCGCCGCCGCCGCCGCCGAAGTTTTAGGCTTTTAGCTGTAGGCTTCGCTGCAGCCTGCGGCTGCCTTCGCACTGTTCGCAGCACATCGATGGAGCGAATTGAACGACGCTGCTTGGCCGTATTTCGCTGTCGCCCACTACGTAGTGAAAATTAACTGCGGGGAAAAAAGTGTGATGCCATGATGATGTAAGTGTCGCCTCGGTGGCGCTTCCTCCGAGCTCGTAGTGTGTTGATACTTTGCGTACCCGTCCGCTACTGGCTTTCTATTGGCTGTTTTACTAGAAATCCTAAGAACGTAGCTTACGATGACGGGCGCTGATCGTAAAGAATTAGCGCCCGCGTTAGCTACGTCGAGACTCCAAATTACTTCGAAATTAACCTGACATCATGCAAAACGTGACATCACCGTCATGTTTTAACTACGTAGTGCTTACGTAGCGCGGCTCCCATACAAATCCCCGACAGCGAAATACGGCCCTTCTTACAAGCTTGCGGACCCTTAACTTGCAGGCGCTGCGAGCTACTAGACGGGTACTAGTATCCGAGTACTACGGTACTGGGGCACAGAGCTACTAGGCGCTGCGTAATCCATGCATGCAAGTACTAGCATTCGTACGCGTGTTAACTTAATATTTTAATATTTCCTGTATACCAGGCTGTATGATACTATGATACGTAGGTAGCCACTACCGTAGTACTAGCCGCTGAGCCAGGCTAAGCCAGCTAATAGCCAGCCGACGTCTGGGCCGCAGATGGCAGAGGAAGAATTCATGATCATCAAATCCAGAAGGCTGGCAGAAGCCCGAGGCCAAGCAGCCGCCACTGGCCCGGCAGCCGATCGAGCCCATCGCAGCTCCCGCATTCGAACTTCTAATCATGGTTTGCATTTCTCGCGCGCTGCGCTCGCGACGGGCGACCCTACCACGAGCTAGCTACCAGGCTACGGCCTCGCCGTACTAGTACTGGGGCAGTGCTACTCGCTGCCGCCGGCGGCCTCCGAGGCGCCCGCCGCGTTGTCGGGCGGGGCGGGGCGCGCCTCCGAGCGCGACCGGCCGCGGCCGCCGGGTGGCCCGCGCTGCCGCAGCGCCAGAGCCTCTTTCGACTTCTGCGGGAGGGGGGCGAGGATGTTAGGAAGGGGTCGGCGCGCCCAGCATGCATGCGGGGCGGCCGGGCCGCGAGCCGTGGGGCGTGCACGTGCCTGAAGCTTCGCGCTCGCGACGGCCAGGTCCTGCTCCCTTCCCATCCGTCTGCGGGACGGGAACGTCAGACAGGGCGCGCGGCGCGCCGGCGCCGCTTCGCTTCGAGGGGTACGGGCGCACTGGAGCGCGAAGCAGAGCGTGCGGAGGATGCTGGGGGGTACGTCGATCCCGCGGGCGTCCGCGCGGCGGACGACGGCGAGGGCCTGGCTCAGGCGGACGTGCCTCCGGGCCTCCTGGTCCGCCTCCGAGGAGCCGCCGCTCCGCGCCTCGGGCCCCCAGCGAGGCCTGAGTACCCCGGCGCTGTGAAGGGGGTCCTCCTGGTCGACGGGTATGGGCGCATCGTCGTCCCACTCGCACAGCGAGCGAACGAAGAGTCCTAGAGCGAACGAAGGGCCGTGAGTGGGGTACAGGCCTCGAAATTCGGGTGGGGTACCGTATGTGTGGCTGCTAGGGGGGTAGTCGGAGCCGTCCTTCTCCATCTCCTTGAGGAGGGTCCACGCGGGGGAGTACCGGCGCGACTGGCCCCGGGCGTGAGCGCAGGGGGGGGGGGGGGGGGGGGGGAGGAGGAGGAGGAGGGCGGGGGGGCACCTTGAGCATGCCCTCGATGTACGAGGCGAGGTGAACGAAGGTTAGCTCAAAGTCGTCCCGGTTCTGTACCCGGGGAGGGGGGGAGGTAAGGAGGGTGGAGTGGCGCCCCGGGGGTACGGGAAGCTCGCCCTGAGGGAAGTGAAGAGCTCCGCGAGCTCCTGGTACCGCCCCTGCTTCGCGTAGAGGTTCATCACCATGCTGCGGGGGGTACGCCTCAGCCTCGGCTCGGATCGGATCGGATCGAGCCGGATCGGGCTCTGACCTGACGGTGTACCCGTCCACGGGGACGTCGCGGGTGCGCATGCGGGTCCAGTACTCCTCGGCGCGCTTGAAGCGGCCGTCCCGCAGGCAGATGCGGATCGCCGAGTTGTAGATGGGCGTCGCGGGGCCCTCGAAATCGTTGCGAGAGAAGGCGAGCTCCACAGCGTCCGACGCCATCTTGTGCCCTGCTCAGACGGGCTCAGGCTCAGGTGAGCCGCCCGCCCGGCTCCGATCCGATCCGATCCGTGACTCACCGTAGACGGTGTGGATCGCGTCGATGACGGTGCTGTACACGTACGCCGGCGGCCGTTGCCGATCCACGGCGCGCATCTCGTCTGCGGCGGGGCTCGCTCTGGGGTACTACTGCTACTGGCGCGCCCGGCGCCCGGCGCGGGGTACGGGCTCACCGAGGATCTTGGGTACCTGCTCGATCTCGCCCGAGAGGATGAGGGCGCGAGCCCAGGAGGCGTACAGTGCGCCGTCCGGGGAGTACCCCTTCTCCCGCATCGAGGCGAGGACCTCGTGGTAGCCCTCCCAGTCGCCCTGGGAGAGGCGGGCGGCGGCCGCGGCACGGTACCCCGGGGCGTCCACGGCGCGGTCCTTAGAGTCGATGATGGCGAAGGCAGAGCGGAGGGCTGGCATCGAGGCCCGCGCGGCCTGCACGAGGAGAGCCTGTAGAAACGCATCCAGATCGACATCGCTCGCCACTGCCGCGCGGAATCGTCCGTCAGAGCGCTGCGCGCACGTGCTTTGGCGATCGCTTCGCGGGCGCACCGCTGCCGGATTCGATTGCATGCAGCATGGCGCCCACAGCGTCCATGTCCTCCCTCCGCAGCGCCGAGCGGATCAGGCGGGAGACCTGGTGCTCTCGGATTCCGTTCCACAGTCCCCCTTGCCTCGTTGAGCGCGGCCGCGGCCGCCGCCGCGCGGACGACTCAGCGGCGCCGCCGCTATCGCCTTCCTCGCCGGACCGCTCGCCTTCCGCCGCCTCCTCGTCCCCCCGAGGGAAGCGCCGCGGATACGGTCTCCTTCTTGCCGCTTGTCCGCTGCTTGCTTCAGAGCCGCCCGTTTCGACGCGCGGGTCGCCCGCGCCAGCCGACGCGAGCGGGCCCCGGTTCGTCGACTCTTGCGTCCGGGCCCTCCCGCCTTCCCGAGGCACGTGCTCGATCTCAATCTGCTGGATCTCGACGATATGCATAAACTCCACAGGGGAGCGCCGCAGCGCCGGCCGTCGCCGGGGGCCGAACAAGGTGCCGGCCGCGCGAGCCACGAGCGAGGGCCCCGACGTGAGCGGCCGCCCTTTCAACGCCGCTCCAAGGCAAGCTGCGCGGCCGCGAGCACGGCGGCGCGTCAGGCGGCGGGGCGTCGGGTTGGCTGGGGATCGGGCGCTGTGGGGGGGGCACGGCAGCGCCGGTAGACGCACTATTTGGGGCGCTCCACATTGCCCGCAGCGGCCCGCGCGCTGCAGCCGCCACGCGCCACGCCATCGCTTTGCACGTTCGTACCCCAAGCGGTTCTGCTCCCCCTTAGCTCCCCTTAGGCTCCTTGGCTTCGTTCGCCCTTCGCCATCGTGATTGCGGAGTTGAGCAATGGCCATTTTGACGGCGCCGGCCCCATATATGCATATGCCCCCATTGTGTAGTATACGGCGTACAACCGTAGTACTGAGTATACGCTCCGGATCCTTCCAGGACCTTCACTGAGTTCACTCACGCGGACCGTCCCAGCGCTAGCTAGCGTTGACGATCGTTCTCGCGCGCGTGCAGCGCAACGCGTACGGTCCGACGGTCCAGCAAGTTGGCGCTCTCCTATAGCTAGGCGTTCTGGAAGCAGGTCGCCGTCCGGTCCTCCTTCTACATCTCGCGCCGGCTAGCTCAACGCCGTATACGGCGTACAACCGTAGTACTGAGTATACGCTCCGGATCCTTCCAGGACCTTCACTGAGTTCACTCACGCGGACCGTCCCAGCGCTAGCTAGCGTTGACGATCGTTCTCGCGCGCGTGCAGCGCAACGCGTACGGTCCGACGGTCCAGCAAGTTGGCGCTCTCCTATAGCTAGGCGTTCTGGAAGCAGGTCGCCGTCCGGTCCTCCTTCTACATCTCGCGCCGGCTAGCTCAACGCCGGCGCCGCCGGCACGCGTCAGTAGCCGCTTGCGCAAGATCGCCGACGTCGCACGTGTCAAGGCAACACCGCATTCTATCATATCTACACCTCACGCGCCCGCGAGGATCGCCGGCCGAGTGGAAGCTTCGCGTGCATCTGGGAATCGTCAGCGCTCAGCGGCTCAGGTCCTCAGAGAGCTCTGGAATGTTTGCCCCGGCTCTCCCGCTCGCCGGCACGGGTTCTCCGAGCGCCAAGCGCGACTCGCTGCCGCGGCGGCCAAGCAGTAGCTGCCTTAGCGAGCCGGCAACCGCGGCGCAAAGCGCGGAGATTGAGGCGTCCTCATCGATGACGGCCGCGCCAGCGCCGACAACAGCGGCATCGCTGAAGCGGACCTTCGTCCCAGCGAGCGAGCTGGACCTGTGCTCCACATTCGCGGGGCTCAGCTCCCCGCGGACGCCCTCGAGGCGGCGGAGGAACCTTCTGGGGTCGGAGGGCGCGTGCAGCCCGTCTCCCAGCTCGGCGGGGCCCCACTTGAGCCCCGCGCGGGCCTCGGGCGAGCCCAGCGCACCGGCCCCGCCCGCGCCGCCTCCGGCGGACGCGCCACTCCAGGCCTGCTCCTCCTCCAGCCGCTCACCCGAGATCGAGTCTGAAATCGACGCCGCCGCGAGCGGCAGCTGGAAGCGCAAGACCCCTTGGCAGCGCGTCAACGTGCCGGGTGCGGTCGCGAGCGCACGCTTTCTGTCAATCCGCCTCACGTGCGCGCGGCCGCAGTCTACGCGCTCTCGACGGTCGACGCGTTCGGCAAGAGCAACATGAACATCGCCTCGTACGTCACGGCAATCAGCGTGGACCCGAAGATGTACGCGGTTTCGATCTTCCACGGCACGAAGACCCTCGAGAACGCGCGCGCGACGGGCCGCATCCTCCTGCAGGTCCGCGCGCATTCCGCTAGCGCTCCGCGTTCGCCGCCGCTGACCCGGCCCGCAGACTTTGGATGCCGAGGAGCACTACAAGCTCGTGAATCTGCTCGGGAAGCAGTCCGGGCGCGAGGTCGACAAGATGCGGGACCCGCTGCTCGCCGGAGCCACGGAGCAAATGAACGGTGCGCTCGGGGTGCCGCGCCGCTTGTCGAATCCGGGCCGGCGCGAATCCGCGGCAGGGATCGCGTACCTTCGCGATGCTCTCTCGGTCGTGGAGCTCAAGGTCCGGCAGTGGGTGGAGGCCGGTGCGTCCCGATCCGCCCGCGGCCGGACTTGATCCGAGGCCGAATTTGAATAATTTGATCCAGGTGACCACGAGCTCGCCGTCTGCGACGTGGTCGGCTGGGCGAACCTCAACGACGGGCGCTCGCTCGACATGGACGATCTGAGGAGGCACAAGATCGTCCGCATATGACCGTCGGACCGACCCGCTTGATTTGATTCCTTGCCGAGCCGCTGCGCCGGCCGCGGGCGTCGGCGCCTGCCCCCGAGGCGCCTCGAAACGTCTCGGAGAGAACTCGCCTGTACCGGGGCTCTTTGGTAGCCTAGTATACGTAGCCTTCGAGGCTTAGGTTAGGATTTGAAAGCTCCCCGGTACCCCCGGCCGCATCGTCGCATTTGAATTCTATCCAGCCCGCTTGCTGTGTACCGTAGTCGCTGAGTTTTCATTCTTCTTTGCGAGTATGTGTTCCAATTCGCTTAATTTATAGGACCTTTCCACGTACCGATTTGATCTATTATTTGTTATAGGCACCAGCTTGAATCACTGATCACGAATGTATTCGACATAATATGTTGATGCTTACACTTAGCTTCCGTAGCCTAGTAGCACCGTACTGCACTCTGGCTAGACGTCCCTACGAGACCCAGCTGTAGCTATAGCTAGCGCTAGTTTCACGAATCGTAGTATGTCACTGAGTCACGTGTGCAAGTCTATTTACAGAGCATCCGGTCCGACGGTCCGCGCGAGGGCAGGGCGGTCACTCTTCGGCGGCGGCGGCGGCCTGCGCAGCGCCGCCGGGGGGGCCGCCGCCTCCAGCGATGTACCGGACCCGCACGCGGGCGCCGGGGAGCCACCGGCGGAGCACGGCCGAGGCGTGCGGCTCCAGGGCCGGAGGGGCCCGAACGTAGAGCTCCAGGCGGGCCTGCCGGCAGTATACGTAGTGAGATTCGATCTCGGATTTGAATTTGATCTCAAGGATCGAATCTCGCGGCGCACGGCGGGGCAGCGGAGGCGGACGCCCCGGAGGAGGGCGTACCCCCGCAGGTCCTCCTCCCTCCGCACGACGTTGCCCACCGCCACGTACCTGCGAACGAAGTCAGGGGGTACAGGGAAAGCCCGGGGTACGGGGGTCACGCGCACTCAAGGTGGGGGCACGAGGCGAGCGCGGCGGCCTCGTCGACCGAGAGGGGCCGCGCGGCGTGCTGCGGTACCCCGTTCAAAGGGGGGGGGAAGAAAGCGAGGCCGGGGTACAGGGCCCACCTGCACGTAGGACCACCAGCGGAGGGCGCGGGATCCGGCGCGGGCCTGGGCGCGGAAGCTCAGCTTCGGAAATAGTAGCCAGCAGCGAGCTGGCCTGAAGCTTTCTTTCTCCAAATTAAGATCTCAACGGCTCTAGATCAGATTGAAGGGCGGCGGGATCGCGCGCACGAGGGTGGCGGCGGCGGGGCCGGAGACGAGCCCCCGCTCGTCCGGGAGGTAGAAGGCGACATGAAGGGAGTTTAGCGCGGGGAGGCGCCCGACGGCGGCCGCGAGGCCGCGAAGCAGCGCCGCGCCCCGCGTCCGCTCCGCCCCGCCCGCCGCCGCCGCGTCCTCCTCTGTGTCCCAGAGGTGGACGCTGGATCGAATATGTTAGAGAGGGGGAAAGAACGAAGGGGGGGTACAGCGCGCCTGAGCGCGAGGTCCGTGAGGCTGCCGAGGGCGCCCAGCCGCTCCGCAACGTCCGCGCTGTCCTCGTCCACCTGCGCTCCGGGTTCGAATCCGGGCGGGAAGGGGTTTCGAGGTTTTTTTGGGGGGGGTACGCGCCTCTATGGAGAGGGAGCGGAGGCCGTGCATCGCCGAGAGGGCCTCTACCCCGACCGGGCCGCACCTGCACCCGGTCAGCCGGTCAGTCAGTCACGGGGGTACGCGTGCGCTTCGGGGCAGCGCGGGGGGTACCGCACCAGAGCTCGTGGGCCTCGGCGCCGCGCGCGACGCGGCGGATGGAGCGGCCGGCGGGCCCGGCGGACAGGGCGGCCAGCCCGGGGCCGAAGTAGAGGTCGGGGGGACCGTGGAGGGTCAGCTCCTCGAGGGCGGCGAGGGGCGCGAGCGGCTCGAGGGCCGAATCGTCGTCCCCGGCCAGGGCCAGCGAGAGCGAACGGAGGCGGGGTAGGGCCGCAGCCAGCGCCCCGCACTGCTCGGCGTGGAGGGGGAGGAGGGGGGGTAGGGAGAGGGACGCGAGGGAGGAGGCGAGGGGGGAGAAGAGCGCAGCCCAGCGGCGCCCGGGCGCCGGGGGAAGGTCGCGGTCCGGGCGGGTCGGCGCCTGCGGCGGGCGCGCCGCGGGCGAGTCGATCTCCAGGCGCTCGAGGGCAGAGGCAGGCGCGAGGGCGCTCAGCGCCCGCAGGAGAAGCCGCTGCGCCGCGGCGGAGGAGGGCAGCGCCGCCGGCGCCGCGTTCGGGCGGCGCTCGTTAGGCTCGAGCGCCACGCGGACGGCGCGCAGCTGAGGCTGCGGAGCCACCGCAGCCAGAAGATCCACAGCCGACTCCTGCGCATGCGGGCCGGCGCCGGCGCGCGCGTTCAAAGGCGGCGGCGCAGTCGGCAGACCGGAAGGCGGGCGGACCTGCGCGGCCGGGCTCTCCCACTCGACCCGTACGTCCAGAGAGGCCACTCCGCCCAGGAGCCCCGCGGCGCTCCGGTCCGCGAGCCAGCGGACGGCCGGCGGCGGCGGCGCGCGCACGTCGGCGCGGAGGGCGAGGGGCGCGCTGCAGGAGGAGAGCAGCGCGCGCCAGCGGGAGCAGACGGCGAGGAGGCGCGCGAGGGAGGCCGCGTCGCACGCGGGGTCCAGCGCGAGGAGCAGGACCGACTCGAGGACGTCGTCGGGGAGCAGCGCGAAAAGGTCGGGGGCGGCGTGCGCGGCCGCTCGGGCGCGGCGCTCGCGTTCGCGTCCTCCGCTTGCGGCGTGGGAGGCGGCGGCGGCGGAGGCGGAAGCGCCAGGGGCGCCGGATCGCAGTCGGCGAACTGGGCTTGCGCGGCCGCCGGCCGCGCGGCGCCTCGCGCGCCCTGTAGGTGCACATTCAGCTGCTGGAATCGGGAGCGCGCGCGGCTTCGCGCAGATTCCAAGATTCGCACCTGGGCAGCCGCGCCCGAGTTCTGGCGGTGGAGCGCGAAGAGAGACAGCATGGCGGCGGCGAACTGCGCGTGCAAGAAGCGAGTCAGCTCGCACCGTTGATCTTTTCAGCAGGAAGGTGTGCTCGAGGCGCCGGATTGTGGTTTCCGGTCGCAGCGCAGCGCGCACTGCGGGGCGCACCAGTTGGTGGCTCCGACTCCAACGACGCCGCTTGCAAGCGAATGCGGTGCGCGAATGTCGGCGCGCTTTGCTTTTCAAGTAATGTGCTTTGGGGGGTACGCAGAAGTGAGCCATTCGAATTGAGCCGAGCCCCCGTCCGGCTGCAGCCAGCTAGCGTGCCTGCCTGCACTTGCCGAGTCCAGCTAGCGCGCTGCGAGCGATGAGGCCAGCCGCAGCTCTGCCTCGTGCGTTCGAGCCGCTCGGAACCGCAAAGATGACGGCTTCCCCGAGCGAGCTCGGGAGCAGCGGTTCCGATAGCGACGAGGGCGCCGAAGAGAGCATTCAGTCCATCCTGGATCGCGTCCGCGCCCTGCCCGAGTACCGCGAGTATATGCGGAAGATGCGGGAAGAGGAGCGCGCGCGGGGCGAGAGCAGCGGCTCCTCCCCGCCGGCATCGCCAACACGGAAGAACGCGCCGCCGACCGTAAGGAGAGACGACGCGCTGCGCTTGAGCGGCCCGTGGGCCTCGGCGGCGCGGCGGCTCTCTCTCCGGCAGAGCATGGACTCGATCCGGACGGCGATCGGCGACGAAGCGCACTCGAACTTCCGGTGCCTGCGGCGGGCCCTGCGGGCGTGGCGGCACCGAGCCGCGGCGTGGAAGCGCAAGCGCGAGTGCATCGTACAGGCGGCGAACCACTGCTTCAGGCGGGCGTGCAGGTCCGGCCCCGCCCCCGCGCTCGCGCGCAGCGCAGAGCCGACGACGCGGCGCCTCCGGCAGGAACGCGCTAAGGACCTGGAGGGGCAACGCGCGGTCGCGGCGACTGGCGTGCCTATCCCGCGCCTGGCAGCGATGGGCGGGCACGGTCGCAGAGACACGCTGGTGAGCCGCTGAGGCGGGCGGCCCTGCTCGCCCCGGGCCGACTCGATTTGCAGGGAAGCGTACCTCGAATCGCTAGCTACGGAGATGGCCCACAGGCGGGCGCGGCGGGCGCACCGACGCGTTTTCCGTGCGTGGCGGGGCTACACAGGCGAGCGCGGCCGGCGGCACGCCGTCGGACGGGAGATCGAAGCCGCGCGCCGCGGGGCGGCGCTCGCGACGACGTGCGTACCCCCCTCTCGCTCCGCGCATTCCCCGCCTTGGCTTACTTACTGCTTCTTCTGCCTTCGTTCGCAGATTTCGAGCCTGGCGGGACGGCCTGCCGGCCCTGCGCCGCCTCAACTGGTGCGAGTCGGTCGCGGATCTGTTCCGGAGGCGCCGGCTGCTCCGGGGCGCCCTCGTGCAGCTCCACCTCCTCCTCCTGCATCGGTACCCCTCCCCCCGGCCCGTCCCCCACCGTACCCCCCAACGAACCGCCGCGCCGCAGGTGCCGGGGCCTTAGGCGGGCCAAGCTCTTCTCCCGCGTTCGCCTCTGGAGGCGGGTTTTCCTTCCGTGGGCGGCGCTGGCGAGGGCAAAGCAGGCGGCGCGAGCCGAGGCGGAGGATAGGGGCCGGCTGGCCCTCGCGGGGCGGGCGTGGCGCAGCTGGGCGCAACACACGGCCCGCCGGGTCCGCGCTTTGTCCCGGCTCTGTCCGTCCGCCTGTCTGTCTGCCGCGCCGACGACGCGGGGCGCAGAGGCGTGAGCGAGTGGCGGCGGGGCGGGCGCTGAATTTCAGGAGGCGCCGCCTGCTGGCGGCCGGCCTCCAGGGATTCTGCGCCGCGCTCGGCCGGGCGCGGGAGCGGCGGTGGGAGGAGGCCGCCGAGCGCGCGGCGGAGGCCTTCGCTCAGGGGCGGGGCGCCCGCTTGCGGGCGGGAGCCGCGCTCCGCCGCTGGTGCGTCTTCCATCCTGTCCGCTCATCTTCTTCCGAGCCATTCGATCTAAGCGGCCGGGCGGCGGGTGGCAGGGGCAACGGGGCGCGGGCGGCGCGGCGGGAGGCGGAGCTCGCGCTGCGGGCCGACGCGGCGGGGGCTCGCCGCGCTGCCGCCGTCGCCCTCCCGCGGGCCTTCGAGGCACTTCGTTCGCATTCGCGCAGCGCCGCCCGCAAGCGGCTGGGGCGGCAGGTGACCGTTCCTCTCTCCTCTCCTGTCCTCTCCTTTCGATCCGCCCTGCGCAGCTGGCCGACGCGTTCTACGCGCGGCGCCTCGCGGCGAGGGCGCTGGAACGCTGGCGGGCGGCTTCAAGGCTCGGCCTCCTGCGGCGGGTGCGCGCCCCCGCCCGGCGCCAACTCCTACGGAGGCTAGAACGAGGCTTTCTGATTGCTACGTCTTCTGAGCCTTTTTATATTGCAACAGGCGGGGGAAGACGTCGCATCCCTTTTCTACGAGGCGAACCTCAGGCGGCGCGCCGCGGCGGCGCTCCGCGGCTGGCGCAGCGCGGCGTCCGAGGCGGCCGCCGGGAGGGACGCGGCGGCCGCCCGCCTGCGCGAGCTGAGTGCGCTGCGAGCTGAGGACTAGTACGCCTGGGCGACCTTCTGACGCCCCTCGCTCGTTTTCGCTCGCAGCCGTCGCGGCGCGTGCCTTCGCTCGCTCCGGGCGGCCGTGGAGGGTTCTCGGGAGGCGCAGGCGTCCGCGTCGCGTCGGGCGGAGGGCGCCGCCGCGCGGCGCGCCCTTCGCGGGTGGCGCCGCGAGGCGGCCGAGCGCGCCTCCCGCCGGTCCCTCCTTGACCAGGTCGGCTGCCTTCGCACTCCCCTCCCGCCCCGAACGAATTTTAAGCGCGCCCCGCAGGCCCTTTCGCGCCGCCGGGCGGCCGCCCTGTCGCGCTGCTTCGGCGCATGGGCCTCCGAGGTGCGCTGATCCCCCTCCCTCCGCCGTGTCCCTGTACCCCCCTCCCCGCCCGACGATGCCGCCTGCAGGCCGCCTCCTCGCCCTCTCGATCGCCCGGGGGTACCGCCCCCCCCGCGCCTCAGCAGTGGTCGTTTCCGTACCCCCCCCGGGCCGTCCCAGGATCGGCTTCAGAATCCTCCGAGTCCGAGCCGGCCGACATCGTACCCCGGCCCTGGCGCGCCCCCGTACCCGGACCTCGCACCGCGTACTGGGTACAGCACGCATCCCTGGCCGCCGCCGCTCCGCCCTCCCCGTACCCCCCTTCCTCCTCTTCTTCCCCCGCCTCGCAATCCCGGCCTCTCTTGCGCCCCGCCCGCCCGGGCCCGGGCCCCGTCAGCACCTCTTCCCCCCCCTCCTCCGCATCCACGCCAACGCGGAGATTTTTGCGACCGCCGGAATCTCTCTCCGGGGGGTACGACACCGACGAAAACGACCCCGCCGTGGTGCGTCCGTACCCCTGCGCCTCGCGGCCCCGTTGACCTCCCCCTTTCCCCGCCCCCCATCCAACGCAGCGCCGGGGTACGCGTGCTGCCGCCGTCTTCCACCAGCGGTCCCTACTGGTCCGACACTTCCTCACCGTGCGCGTCCCCTGGCCCGGGGGGGGGCTTTGTGTACAAATTCGAATTTGATCCGCTCGGGCGCCGACACTCGACTTCTCCCGTTCATGCGCAGTGGCGATTCGCAGCCCTGGCCGGCGCCGCGGCATCCGACCCGGGATCCATGATTGCGGACCCCCCGCCCAGGGGAAACGTGTACCCCCGCCGCCTCTGGTCCCCCGCCTCTTCGGCGTCGTGGTCGACGCCGTGATATCGATCGGATGGTTCGTGCATTTCAGAGCAGCCGAGATCTAGAGCAAAGACGCTTTAATCTTTGGTCCCGTGCAAATGCCTGAATGAAACTGAGCCTCGTCTACGTATACGCGTTATAATTAGGGTCCGATGGTCCGATCGCGACATCCGATGATGTCTGACGGTCCGATCGCGAGGCTCCGGATCCGGATCCGGATCCGGATCCGGATCATCGAATTCTATGCTTTTTTTTGAGAGACTACGGTGGGGCGAACGGTCCGCGAACCCCCCGTAGCCTGGGCCGTAGGTAGTGATATTAAGGAGAACAAAGCAATCACAATCCGATATAGGTCATATATATATGCATCATATATGCACTGCGGCATGGCATCAGATATCGATGCATATGATCATGCGAGAGCTCGAGAGGATGCATCATGGGATTCATGGCATATATATGCCGCGCGCTGGCGCCATGCGTATGCACTGCGGCATACATGTACATGATGACGTCGACTCAGTGAACTTCGAATTCGCGATCGCGCCGCGGCGCCGGCGATCACATGAGCTCTGCGAGCTGCTTTGGACTTGAACCGAGGCAGCCTGCCTTGGCTGCCCTAGGGGGGTCTGAGGCCCCTAGCTAGGCAGCGGAGGCATTTTGCCTCATTTTTTTCTGCCTTGCCTAGATTGCACAGTCCAGACTTTCAAGTTACTAGTACTAGCCTAGTAGTAGTAGGCAGGCTAACGCATCTGCCTGCAGTCTGCAGAGGCGGTCCATGCTGCCTTTTTCAAGTTGGATTTTCGACGCAGTCGTAATCAGCCAATCGCGTAACTTGGAGACCGAGGCAGAGGCACGGTGGATATCGATCACGCTCCGGCAGGCCCCCGGCCGCGCGCCGCCGCGGCGCCGGCTATACTGTAAAGCAGGAAATATTTGAGACCCCAAAATGTTTAGTACTAGTAATTCCGTGGTTTGGTCGGTTTAGTAGGCCTAAAATAATTAAGAGTTGGTCGCGGAAGCCTTTAGCAGGGGGTTCCGGGGTGCGCGTGGGCGCGGCGCGTGCGAAACTAATTATATAATGCTGAAGAAATGTATGCTGCGAAACTAATATTAATGCTCATGCGTTCTTGAAATCGAAACTTAGCATTCCTACCACAATCATTTGATTGCGCTCAAGCCCAACACGCAAATGGCCGAGCAAAAAAAAATGCCAAGTTCTACCCTTGCTCGGTACACTTTAATTTGACATGTAGGGTGCGCATAAGAAACTTGGAATTCGAAAGAACTCGGGATCCGGAGGCTCGAAAAATAGATTACACATAGCTATAGCACGAAACTGCACTGAGGCAAGGAATCGGAAACGAAAGAAGCACATGTACAGTCCTGCTTACACTTATAAATTAAACGTTGCGGGTTTTATTGCAAGGGGGGAAAAGAAGACCGAAGGTCTTCCCCCCCTTGCTTCCCGTTCCCTCGCTTCAGCCAAAATTCTTCTATGAGGCCGTTTTCGAGGTCCAGTTTGCAACGCGGGAAAAAAATGGGTGGAAATTCGCTTGCAGCGACACGTGTTTGTCGCTGCGGCCGTCCATGCAAAAAAAGGTTTTCGAGGGCGAAGACCAGTTTTCCTTGACTTGAAGCCTGGAAACCAGCTTCTCTCACATTCCGATCTTCGAATTCCTTCCGCGGTTCTAGCGAAGACCAGTTTTCCTTGACCTGAAGCCTGGAAAGCAACTTCTCTCTCATTCCGGTCTTCGAATTCGTTCCGCGGTTCTGCATGGAACCAGTTCTCCCTATAGCTAGCTGTCTCCTGTAGATTTCGGCTTCCTCGCAGTGCGTTGCTTACGCCTTGCTCTTCGTTGCGCGGTTCTGCATGGAACCACTTCTCCCTAGCTGTCTTGCTCGATCTCCTCTAGATTTCCACTTTCTCGCACTGCGCCGCGTACGCCGCACGGAATTTCTTAAAAATTATCCCTTCTGCATGGAACCAGTTCTCCCTATAGCTAGCTGTCTCCTGTAGATTTCGGCTTCCTCGCAGTGCGTTGCTTACGCCTTGCTCTTCGTTGCGCGGTTCTGCATGGAACCACTTCTCCCTAGCTGTCTTGCTCGATCTCCTCTAGATTTCCACTTTCTCGCACTGCGCCGCGTACGCCGCACGGAATTTCTTAAAAATTATCCCTAGCTGTCTTGCTCGATCTCCTCTGGATTTCCACTTCCTCGCAGTGCGCCGCGTACGCCGCACGGTACCCGTGCCGCCTGATCTACTTTTGACTGCATCAAGCTTGAACCGCAGCACGTGCACCGAAGCACGCGCAGCCCGTGGGCCGCATTGGCCCGTACCGCGTAGCTTTTCCTCGCGGTCCAGCCTCTGGTCGCAGCCGTATCGCTGCGCCGACCTCGTTGGCGCCCCGGCCGCTGTCCCTTCGCGCCGGGCGGTCTTGCGAGCTGACCAGCTCTTGCGAGCGCACCAGCGGCAAACCGATCGCGAGCATTCGAGTTGCGAATAACAAAGAGCGGCGCATGTGCAGCTGCAGCGCGTGAACAGTGAGTAAGCGCGATCATTGCGTGCACGAGAATCCGGGCGTGAACTGAGCTTCGGCACTGAGCTTAAGCAAGAGAAAGCGCCTCAGCAGCCAACAAGAGAAAGTTAACATGCGACGAGGGCGCAAAGTTGCTGCAGAGCTGCCTGAAGGCATCGTTGAAGGCGAGAGCATACAGTTAGAGCGTTGCGGCACTGGGGCTTGCAACGGCGGGCTTTGCCTGCTTTGCCCAGCCGCAGGGCGCGATCACACCGCGGCGCCCAGGCTCTCGAGCCAGAGCGCGCTGCACGCGCCGCCGGCTCGATCGATACAGTTCTCGAAGACGAGATGCATGCATATGACACCCTTCCGTTTCCGACTGGCGCCCGTTTCACGTGCGTGTGCTGCAGCCGCATATGCATTCACGCATTCCTCAGCCTGACGTCGACACCAAGAGTAGCGAGAGAAGCTGACGCCGGCGCAGTCGCGAGGACCTCGAGCACAAGTGCAACGCGTCGAACCAGGTGCGACCGCCGAGCGGCCTCCGTCTCTGAAGTCAGCATCATCTGAACCATCCGCAGCTCCCCTTCGCGATGGAGGTGGCCGACAGTGTCTTCCGCTGCTACGTGATGTCGCGGCCGGCTTCGGGACCGCCTCTGGCTGTTGGGGGGCTCGTCGTTGCCTCCGCCGACGACGCCTCCTGGCTCGGCCTCGCGCTCGGCCGGCTTTCTGCGGGCGCCGTCGCGCTTGTGCTCCCGCCGGACGGATACCGACACGCCGCATCCACCTGGCCGTCAGAAGCGGCCCCCGACGTCGCCGGTCTCGTGTCCGTGCTCGGAGCGGCTGAGAGGCCCCTGCTCATCCTCGTCCGCGAGCTCCCCGACCGGCCTGGCTTCCCCCCCATCCGCGAGGAGGCCGTCGCCTTCGCTTTAGCAACCGTCGAAGCACTCGCGGCTGCGCGGCAGGATCGCTTCGTCGTTCGCTTTGTCGGGTGCGCGAACATTCATTCAACTGCACTGCCCATATCTAGATCTCGCGTCTGTTTCATGATTGCCACGGCAGACCTGCAATCGAGGACCTCCACATGGGAGTCCTCACGCGCCTCCGAGACGCCGGCCTCGTCGATATCGAACTTCAAGACCTTGTCTACCAGATGCGCGGCGGAAGCGAGCAGCGCGCCAGCCGCGTGGCTCAGATCTGCAGGCGCTCGAGGCGGCGGGCCGCCTCACCATGCTCTCCCAGCAGGGCCCTCTTCAGGACCGGCGCCGCTGGCTGCCGCTCACCCGCACGGCCGACTTCCGCCCCGACCCCCTCCAGACGGCCTGGATCGCCTATGTTTACGGCGAGCCCTCTGCAGACAGCACCATCATTTTTTAGCCAGCTGTTCAGGAGTAGGGGTAGGACGTGCAAACACAGTTGATGCGCAGAGTTTTTCCGCTCCAGAACAATCTTTCATATACAGTGCACTCAATCTCGAAGTTCATTCAGGCTTTTCTTTGTTCGGTTAGATCGCAGCGTCTGCTTATCAGCTCTTTACAGTCATAATCTGTCTCTATCTTTACTACTTCAATTGCAACCTGCCGCGCGCGCTGGGCCGGGGTCGATCTACATCTGCCCCGTGCATGTTCGTGCCACTACTACTCTTTCATTAGATCCAGATTCCCCCCTTGCACCCCCGGCGCGCCAAAACGCGGCCGGGCCACTAGTTATCGACATAGATCTAGACCTAGCCTCCAATTGATGCAAGTCCAAAAGCCGCGATGAGGAGTCTACCTGACAGTGCACCGACCTGCGACCGCGCCGCTGACGGTGCGCCGCGCGCGGCGGTCCGGTCGCTGGGGCCGCAAGAAGAGAAGCCGGCCCGGCGGCGACGGCCCGGGGACGGCCCGGCGCCTTGCACATTAAAATATTGGCATGAATTTACAAGGGCACCTAGACCGCGTCAAGGCATAATTCTAAGCTTCATGCAATTGACAGCATGCGCAGTCTTAAAATCAAACGTATTCTAAAGAAATGTATGCTGCGAAACTAATGCTGAAGAAATGTATCAAAGTATGCTGCGAAACTGATGCTGGTGCGTCCTTGAAATCGAAACTCTAGCATTCCTACTTGCGCTCAAGCCACTGGGCCAAGCACCCATGCTTGGTACATCTAGAGCTGCGTATACTATGATACGAGACTTAAAAGAACTTGGAGGCTCGGAAAATAGATTACACATAGCTATCACAGTATAGCACGAAATCGCACACTGCGGCGAGGAATTGAATCGGAAACGAAAGAAGCACAGTCCTGCTTACACTTGAACGCTGCGGATGCTATTATCGATATAAATCTAGATCTAGACCTCGCTTCCAATTGATATCGATGCAAGTCCAAAAGCCGCAATGAGGAGTCTAGCTATAGATCTACCCGACAGCACAACGGCCTGCCAGTGCGACGCCTGCGACCGTGCGACCGTGCCCTCCGGTGGGGTCTTAGGCCGCGAGACGAGCTCGAGAAGCCGGTCCGGCAGTGCCGGGGCGGCCCGGCGCCTTCCAAGTTGGCCGCTTTTTAAAGTCGGCGGGGGGCCAGGATCAGCACACGCGCCCTGCGGCGGCGGCGGCGGCGGCGGCGGCGGCGGCGGCGGCGATCGGAGAGACGGCGGCGGGCTGCGGGCGGCCCTGGGGAGGGGTGCGGCGCGGGCCCGGCGGCAGGCGTCGGCGGCGGCGCGCGCCGAGGCGACGCGCGGGTGGTCGGGGGGGAAGATCGCCGGGAATTTCGCGTACTCCTGCGGGAACACCGGCGCAGCCGCAGTCAGCAGGCGTTCGGATGGGGATTCTGAGCCTCGGAGCCCGGCTGTGGATATCTAGATGCTATATGTGGCTATCGAGCCTCGGAGCCCGGCTATGTCTTTAGACTCTGAGATCTAGAGGCACCTATATATATATATATATATATATATATATATATATATACAGCTAGGTTGCAATCTGCCAGAACTAACCTACAGAAGAGAGGGCGGCCCGCAGCTAGCGCGAGCCTCTAGATCTAGATCTGCTAACATGTAAACGTAGAGGAATTTTAAGCTGATGTGCTCTTGGACTCGAAGTGGAGCTGGCAGCGGTGCACAGAGAATTCGAATTCGAGGCGGGGCGGAGGCGCTGCGGCTCCGGGGCCCCCGGATCCGGAGCGAACTAGTTCAGAGGGCGCACGGCGAGGGCCTCGGCGAGGGCGGCGAGGGCGCGGGGGGCGTCCCCGAAGCGGAGGAGCAGCCGCCCCAGCGCGTAGAGGAGGTGCGCCAGCACCGCCGTCGACGTCCCGTTGCTGCTCCCCGGCCCGGCCCGGATCCGGAGCCCGTCAGCGCGTCCGCCTCAAGCTTAAGGTTTTATTTAAATTTGCAACTAGAGCTTCGGTTGTTTTTGATGGTACGCTCTCAGTTCAGGGCTATAGCTACAGAAGAGAGTATTTCCAGTTTCGGCAGTTTCGGTTTTCGGCCTTAGATTGGAGCTACGGATCGGCGCTTGCGCTCTAAGCTTTAATTTGATCCGAGGGAGCCGCACCTCCATTCGACGAGGCGGTGGAGGGCGATTGCCGCGCGGAGGCCGCGTGCCAGCGCCGCCCCGCCCCGCGCCCTGCGCGGGGGCGGCCGGCCGGCCGGCCGGTCAGAGGGGGCGGAGGGGGGCGGCGCGCCCGGAACCGCGCGCGTCCAAATTTGAATTTCCGAATCGGAAGCGCGGGCATCGACGCACCCCCCGCAGAGGGGCATCCCGCAGCTCGCGACGAAGTCCGCCTCGGGCCTGCGTGACTCACGGCGTGACTCACGGCGTGACTCACGCGGGCCGCAAGCCGAAGTGCGCGGAGGGCGGGGGCGGGGGCGCACAGGCGGTTGATCTCGGCGGCGGGGGCGCAGGCGAGCGCCTCCCGGTAGTCCCTCACCACGCGCGAGAAGCGGCCTGCACGCCCGTCAGCGCAGAGCGGGCGGGGCGGGGCGGGGCGGGAGGGGGCCGCGCGGGGCGGAGCGGGGCGGGGCGGGCGGGGCGGGGCGGGGTCGCGCGGGGCGGAGCGGAGCGGGGCGGGGCGGGCGGGCGGGGCGGGGCCGCGGGGCGGGGCGGGCGGGGCGGGGCGGGCGGGGCGGGCGGGGCGGGGCGGGCGGGGCGGGCGGGGCGGGGCGGGGCGGGGCGGGCGGGGCGGGGCGGGGGCCGCGGGGCGGGGCGGGGCGGGGCGGGGCAGGGCGGGCCCGGGGCGGGGGGGCTCCTAGATTGCCGGTGCATGCAAGAGATCTAGATACCCTACACGATATCTAATCCAGCTGTGATGATCTGATAGGATCCATGTATTATGTATTCCGTTTGACCGCGCACCGAGGTGGAGGTTGGTGAGGGCGCTGAGGAGGGAGGCGCGGAGGCGGAGGCGGGGCCCCGCGGGGTGCCCCGCCGGCACCCGCGCGAGGACAGCGCCCCAGCGCTCCGAGAGCTCCGCCGCCTCGCGCCAGTCCCCGCGCCGGCACGCGTACAGCGCTGCGGAGGGAGAATCGAAAGTCCACGCGTGCAGTTGAAGGAGCGTCAAAGGGCGGGGGCGGGGGCGGGGCGGGGCGGGCCGAGGGTGGCGTGGCAGAGGGCGACGTGCGGCGCCTCCTCCTCGTCCTGGTCGAACCAGTACCTGCCGCCCGCCCCGGCCCACTCGCTCAGCGGCGCCGGCGGGGGGTCGTCGGGTCGGGTGGCGGATCGGATCTAGAGATCTGCCTGGCGCAAGAGACGGCCGCGGGGCGGGGGGGGGGGGGGGGGGGGGCGGGGCCGCGGGGGCCTCTCGGAGCTTCGTTTTGGGGGGGGAGGAGGGGGCGGGGCGCACATGCGGGGTACGACGTCGGCGGCCTCCTCGAGGCGCCCGCGGCACACAAGGAACTCCGCCACCGTCCGCAGGATCCTGGGCGGCGGGGGGGGGGGGGGGGGGGGGGGGGGAAATGGATGAGAGGCAGCTCGGGATAATCTTGTTAGAGGAGGATCTAGACTAGATCTCTAGGCTCTTGATCTAGAGCGAAGCAAGAAAATGAAAGATCTGGAGCTGAGCTGAGCTAGCGCCGAGCTCAATCTCTCAATTGATCTCTTTCTCTCCCTAGCAGCTCTGTATAGCTAAATAGAAACCCGAGGCTTAAACTACGCCAAGCCAAGTTTAAGCAGGCCGACTAGAAAGAAAGCATGATCATGAATGAAAGAAGTCGAATGAAGCTCGAGCTTGGGGAAGGGGAAAAGGGGCGGACCGGGACTCGAGGCGGGAGGGGACGTGGCCGCCGGCGCAGAGGGCCGCCGCCGCGTCGTAAAGCAGCGCGAGCCCCTCGTCGTCCCGCCCCGCCTGCGTGACGTCACGGCAGGCTCGGCGAGGGCGCGATCGCGAGAGGCGAAAGGACGGATCTAGGCGGGCGAGGGGCGCGGGAGGCCGGCGACGCGTAAGGCCCTCGCGAGGGGTTTGAGGGGCGGATCTAGGCGGCCCCTCTTAGATTTCACTAAGCTAGTGAGCTGGGGCTCGAGCTGCTCGCATGGGCACCTGCATGAGGCGGAGGCCGTAGAGGGAGGCGGCCTTGCCGTAGAGGAAGGGCGCGCGGGCCCCCTCGCGCAGCGGCCCGCATGCCCGCCACGCCGCCCCCGCCAGCTGCGGCCCTCGGCTCGGCCGACCGCGGGCGGGGCGGTGCGGGGCGGGGCAGACGGCGGCGAGGTCCTCGGGGCGGCAAAGAGAAGATCGCCCGCGACGCTCGGGCTGCGCGGGGCCGACCCGGGTCGAGGGGCGAGGGGTCAGGGCGCGCGGGGGCCGTGACGCGGCCAGTGCCGAAAGCGCTAGCGCTCGCTAGGCGGGGCGAGCAGGCGGGCGTGCGGGCGGACGGGGGGCGGGCGGGGGGCGAGTGGGAGGGCGGAGGGCGGGCGAGTGGGCGGGCGGGTGGGCGGGCGAGTGGGCGGGCGGGGGGCGGGCGAGTGGGCGGGCGGGGGGGCGAGTGGGCGGGCGAGTGGGCGGCGGGGGGGGGGGGGGGGGGGGGGGCGAGGGGGCGGGTTGTATCCCGACGGGCCGGGGCAAGCGCGGTTTGCGAGCTCGAGGGCGGAGAGCGGGGGGTGGGGCACCTGTTGGTGGCGAGGGCGGTGCCCAGGCCCACGAGCGCTCGCACGCCGCGTGCAGCTCCGGTCTGCCCGAAGGCCGATCAGAATCGAAGGCGAAAAGGGAAAGGGCGTCGCCCAAGGGGGAAGGGGGGGGGGGGGGGGGGAAGGCGCACAGGGAGAGGGAAGGGCGCGGGAGAGGCCCCGGCGGCCGCGGCGACGAGGCCCGCCGCCGCCGCCCGCTCCTCCGCCGCCCCCGCCGCGCCCCGCACAGCCAGCAGGGCCTGGCGGGCAGTAAGACGGGAAGAAAGAGAGGGGGGAAGGGGGCGCGCCTGGCGCAGGTCCTCGCGGCCCGCGCGGCTGAGAACGAAGCGCGTGTCCAGGAGGGGCAGGGTTCCTGCGAGGCAAGAGCTCAGAAGATCTAGAGCCCATATGCGGGAAGAGCCGAGGAGGAGGGAGATTTAGCTGAGGTGGATGCCTAAGAAGGAAGGGATTGAATGCGATAAGAAACTAGAGCAGAGGGAAGAAGCGGATGCTTAAGAAGGAAGAGATTGAATGCGATAAGAAACTAGAGCAGAGGGAAGGAGCGGAGAGTCTGGCCCAGTAGATCTCACAACGAGCAGAAACTAGAGCGAAGGGAAGAAGCTGAGAGGAGGGGCGGAAACTAGAGCGAAGGGAAGAAGCTGAGAAATCTGAGAGATCTAGTCCAGTAGATCTCACAGGGAGCAGAGCGAGCGCACCGAGGAGGGCGGCGAGGGCGGCGGGGGAGGCGGGGTCCCCGGCGCGGGCGGCCCCGAGCGCCGCCCCAAAGGCGGCCTCGGCCGCCGCGCGCTCCTCGGGGCCCCCGCAGGCCGCCGGCGGCACGCGAGCGCTGCGAGGGCCGAGCTCGAGGGGTCAGCAGCGAAGTAGAGAAAGGCGAGCATCGTCTTGGGGCCTAGGGCGAGGCACCCCGAGGGAAGGACGAGGAGACCCGCCGGTCCGAAGATGCGCCCGGGCGGGGGCTGCCGCAGTGCGCGCGCGGGGGATCAGATCGGATCGAATCCGATATATCGATCGCGGCTGCTTCGAGCTCCAGAAGGACGCATGCACCGGGTGAGGGCCGCCGGCCGGGGCCGGGGCCGGTGCCGCGCTGGTCTCCGCGGGCCCCTCCGAAGACGCCGCCGCAGACCCGTTGATGCGGCTGCGGGGCATGAGGAAGGAAAAGGAAAGGGGGGGGGGGAGTCGGCGGGGGTTACCGCAGGAGCTGTTCTGCGTCGTCGAAGGCGTCGAGGCTTCTGCGGCGGCGGAGGGGCCGGGGCGCCCCCTCGGGGTCCCCGGGCGACGCGGAGGCCCGAGCCGCCGAGGCCGAAGCGCTAGCCTGAGCCTGAGCCGAGAGGGCTTTTGACTGTGCGAGAAGTCAGCAAAGAAACACGAACAAGCACGCGCAAAGAAAAGAAATTGAAGCTCAAGAAACGAAAGGAAGAAAGGAAATTGAAGCCCAGAAAAACGAATGAAAGCAAGAACGACGGTACATGTACAGGAAGGGCTCGGCCCGGGCCGGGTGCGCGATTGGTGTGATCCCAAACCGAAATCAATCGAAGTCACACTGTGACACGTTGGAAAAAGACAAGGATTTGAAGATATAATTCACCAAGAATCATCGTGAAAGAAACGGAAGGCTCAGATCTTTGGACCAAAGCATCGGGCGTGCACCTGGTGGAACACGGCCTCGAGGTGCTCGGCCAGGACGGGGTCCATCCAGCCGCAGCCCGCGCCTGCGGAGCCGGCGGCGGCGTGGCCGGGCGGGCGATCGAATGTCAGGGTGGCACGGAGGAAAGGGAGGACGGGCTCCAGGGGCGAGCTCGAGGGGGGAAGAAGGGGGGGTTACCGTCCGGCTCGTCGGGTTCGTCGCCCCCCGCCGACGGATCCGCGACCCCGCTCCGAGTTCGGCTGCTGCGAAAGGGCGGAATGGGCTGCGTGAGAGGCTGATCAAGACCGAAACCGCTTCTTAGGCCTCGATGTAAACGAGCTAGCTATAGAAAGGCTACCGAAAGGAGTTGAAACCTTATATAGATCGCGATCGATATCGGCACAAACGCGAGCTCGACCTCGGCGCTCGTGAATCTAGAATCGAATCTAGAGCCGAGCTCCAAACAGATCTAATCTAATCTATTTTTTTTAGATCAGATCCAACGTTAACGCACGCGAGCTCGGCGGACTGGGCGCCCAGAGAGAGGAGGGCGAGAAGGTCCAGCAGGGGCGCGTCAGGCTCGGGCTCGGGCTCGGGCGAGCCGGCCTCCTTCGGATCCGGATCCAGTGGGGGCGAGCTGGAGCCGGGGTAGCCGTAGGCGCATGGGGGCGTGGATGCGGGGGAGGAGTTCGAGTGCTCGGAGGGGAGCCCGGGGCGGCGTACGTGTACGGCGGCGGGCCCGCCCGCCTCGACCTCCGCCTCAGCCTCGGCCGCGGCCTTTGCCCGGGGCCGCTTGGGGCCAGCGCCGGCGCCACCACCGGCCGCCGCCTTCGCCCCGCGGCCGAGCCTGGCCGCCGCCGCTGCTGCCGCTGCTGAAGCCCGTGCGGATGATCGGGATGGACGGGGGACCGCCTGGCGCGCGGGAGACCGAGGCCTCCCAATCCCGATCTCGACCGGGCGTGCCGCGGCCGGCGCCGGCGCCGGCGCCGGCGCCCGACGCGGGCGCCGAGCCGCGCAGCATCGCGATCGCGGTGTGCGTCGCCCGCCTCCGCGAGCGGGTGAAGACCCTGAGGCGGAACTGGTGCAGAGGCTCTCCGCTGTCCGTGTACGCCGCCCGCAGCTCGAACCGCGCCCCCTCGTGGTTGTGGCTAGTGCACGCCACGCCGAACGGCAGCTCGCTCATGCCGCTGGGACCGAGCCTCACTTCCGCCTTCTCGGCGGGCGCCCGCGCGCTCCGGCACTGCTCCCCGCCCTGCCGCCCCCAGCGCTCGAACTCGGGGCGGGGGAGAGGGGGAAAGAGAGGAACACGAAGCGGGGTACGGCGCGCACGTTGACCAGGGCGGCGGCGTCGTAGAGAAGGATCTGATCCCCCAGATCGCCGGCCCCCTCTGCGTTTGCGTACCCGTTCGTTGCAGGCGCGCGCGCGCGCGTACATCCCGCGGCCGGAGCCGATCGCAGGCCGGGCCCCTCGCACCGTGCCGATCGAAGTAAGAGAGCGACAGGGTCACAGAGGCGCCGACGCGCAGTGGCGCCGGCGCCCCGTCCCCGAGCCGGATCCTGCACGATCGCGAACACATGAGCCGAATATTAAGTTGAAATCGCAAGTATGGCCATGTTTATCAGTTGATCATGGGCACTCTAAGCCTTTTTAAGACTTCCGAAGCGGCCGCGGTCACCGGTATTGCCTCTGGGCGATGAGCTCGACGTTCATGATCATCGATCCCGAATCGGGCGAGGTGAGAGGCTGCCACGCGCCCTCGTTGTCGTGGTCGACGCGCTCCTGCCGGGCAGGGCGCGTCAGCTGCGCCGGGCCCGAAGCGCCGGCGATGCTCATGACAGCGCGGCCCGCGCGCGTGCGCCGGCCGCTCACCCACATGCCCTGCGAGAGCGCGTGTCAGGGGCGTATACGTATACGTAGATCGATGGGCGGAGGGGGAGGATGGGGCGGCCGCGGGGCATGCGCAGGGGACAGGGCGGGGCTGACCCCGCGTTCGTCCACCACGATGAGCGGGGCGGGGTCGGACGGGGAGAGGGAGTCTTCGTGCCTCGCCAGGCCCTTCTCAACGGCCTCGGAGCTCCCGAGCTCCGCCTTGAGCCTGCGCGCGAGCGCGCGCAGCGACCGAATGGCGTGACCATGTGACCACGGCCAAGATCTAGACATCGATGGGGCGTGATTATGAGGCGGGTTTTGAAGCGCGTTCGCACCCCGACATCTCGATGCGCGCGACTCTGCGGTAGAGAATGAGGCCGCGGCTCCAGGGCCCCTCCACGGCCGCGGCGCTTGAGCCACTCGAGCCCGCAACCGGCGCCGACTGTACATGTGCCGCGGCCGCGGGGGGCACCGCTCCCGATCGCGCAGGCGCCGGCCCCGGCCCCGGGCTTAAACAGGCGCTGCCGTCCGCCGATGCCGCGCCCCAGGACGACGACGCCGCTTCCCACGGATTGTCGTCGCTGTCATCGAAGTCGCTCCAGCTGCCGCCGCTGCAGCTGCCGCTCGGCGAGCCGAGTTGCCCGTCGGATGTGGGCAGATGCCTAGGCCTAGCACCACCGCGAGGCGCAGTCGGCATGGCCGCGGCGCTCGGCGGGAGGAGAGGTCGGGCCAAAAGCAACATGAGTCGAGATATATATGCGTCTTCAGCAGTGCGCGGGCACCGAGAAAACTGAACCGCGTCTGTGTGCACGGGCCGGGGACGACGAAGTTAACGTTACCGATACAGATGGGCCCCGGCCACGTGCACCGGCGCCGCGGCCCGCACGCGCGCGGAGGCTCGATCAGATCTAGAGTGCGCGCACCAATTTGCAATTGGCAACCGTGGAACAGCCTGGCAGGTTCCAAAGTTCGAGCTTAACGTCAGCTTAGTAAGGCCGACTCGCCGCGCGCTCAGATATATCTACACGATCAGCCCATGGCCAGCCTGGCAGCTGCAGCTTCAAAAGGCTTCAAGGCTTTGGCCGATCGTCGCCGAGCCTCGGAGTCGGATTATGCTCATGCCATGATGAGCGCGCGCCGCCGCGCGCTGCAGCTGCCGCAGTGCGCTAATACGAATGTGCCTTCCGAAGTGCCTTGCCAAGTTGGCCCTTGGGCCTTGGGTCTTGCCAGCTGCAGCGAGCTACCGTACCACGCGTACGGCGTAGTACTACGGTAGTACTAGAACGGTAGTACCACGGTCTATAGGCTATCTATAGCTACACCTCTGATGACTCAGCCTGGGCTGCCTGGCAGTAGTGCACTACGTATACGCACTACCGTAAAACAGTTAATTAATGCGCCCGATAATAATGCGTTTTTGGACCGGGACCCCTCGTGTGGGAAATAATATGTTTAATGCGGCCCCAATTTGCAAATTAATGCGTTTTGGATCGAGCTTTCTGCCTGCGTTAGGGGGGTACATACCGCAGTTTTCTTAGCATTTCGACATTAATGCGCCCCCCAATCAATGCGTTTTGCCAAAAGAAAACGCATTAATTAGGGGGCGCATTAATTAAGTGTGCGCATTACTTAAGTGTTGTACGGTAGTTGAGCACTGAGCAGTGAGCAGTGAGCACTGAGCACTGACTGCATGAGAGTCACTGAGTCAGTGACTGCACTCAGTGACGTCGCGTCGAGACTGCGGCAGCGCTGGCCCATGGAGGCTCACTGAGTCAGCGGCTGGACGTCGACGCCGCTGGAGCGGCTGGACTCGCGATCGCGGGAGTCGCGGCGCTGCGGCTAGGGTTGCGCTTTACTTTTAACGGTAATTGCACGTAACGCCGCGGTTACGCCGCGGTATACGTTAGTATAATACGTACTACGGTATACCGTATACGTACTGCGGTGGTAATTCGATAGACGATGAAGTAAACGACGAACGCGCCGGCCGGCTCTATCAAAGATTCATAGTCCGGCTACTGGCGCTAGCGTTCTTTTTTGCTTATGCTAGCCGGCCGGCTAGCGCCTAGCGCTAGCAGTCCGCGGCGCCGGGGACTCCGGTCCGCGCCGATCGATCGACGCTTGCGATCGGCCGGCCCGGCGCCGGCGGGATTCGGTAAGTCGACGGTAACGACGGTAACTAATGCAACAATCATTGAACAATCACATCACGTGCACACTTCATTATAAAGCTTCATTGTAACAATTTTTCCACAGAATATTCTAATTTAAAGCTTTTTGTTTTTTGTGAATTACCGGCCACAGCCTCTAGTGTAAAGCAATGCATGCGCATGCATACGAACATATATATATGCGCGTACAGAACATAATAATACTGAACATATATACAACAAAAACACGCGATTTCTCAAAGTATATAATAAACGCGTATATAATAAGTTTATATATTGAAATCGATCGAAATTGGATTTACCGAATCAGTGCTAGATGTCGGGATCTTCATATGAGTTTGCGTTGCCATCTTGGCTCACGAATACCAATCACCGCACACCGAAAATGTTTTTGCGTGACATGATCCGAACGGCCGTTTCGAAGCCGAATCGAAGGCGATCGCTCCGCGAAGCCTGCGCGGCGAAGGACTTGCCAAAGTTGCGAGAAGTACCGAAGTACGATTCTGTACGAAGTTTCAGTTTTAATAATGACTCACTCAGTGACTACAGTGAGTGGGGGTACGTAGTCTTTTATGCTTATACACGACCGAAACTTGAAAACGACCTAAATCTCGCTGAGCTTCCAGCTGCAGGCACTACGTGCACGTGCCTGATCATGAACTGTTCCACGGGCTTTCAAAATGTTAAGAGCCTAATAAGAGGTCATTTGCAAGTTAAAACTGCAACGCAGGCATTGTCAGAATCGCGGTGCTTCTCGGCGCTGCACATGTACACCCTTCGCGCGCGCCGCGCCGCGGCGGCCTGGGGCAAGCTTGATCTCGCGACTCGGCGATCACAAGCCTGCCGCAGGCAGTGCATCTGGCAACGTCGCTATAGCTAAGTACCCCCACGTATAATATATATATATATATATATATATATATATATATATATATATATATATATATATATATATATATATATATATATATATGATAAATTGCTAGCTATATATATAGGTGGCGGCTGGCTCTTTAATAAATGTTTGGATAAAAATCGCAATCTACCGGTTAATAAAAATTGAGTTGAGTTTTAAATCAATTAATTAAAGCTAGTACCGTAGTACGTATATACTCCAACGTTTTTCTAGATATAAAATGTCCCCTTTACCACAAAATTGGCGCCGGATACCGTGTATACCGTACGTATTACCGTGTGACACTTAAGTAATGCGCGCAGTTACTAGTTAAGTAATGCGGCCCCAAATAAATGCGTTTTCCCCTACCGTAGAACACTTTTTTTTTTTAAAGATCTACGGTGGGCGTGCCCACTCGTAGTACACAACGAGGATACAAGTCACGGTATCGGGAATCACAGGGATTCGAAGTACAACGTAGCGGAAACAGCAGGAACCGTACCGTAGAACACTGAAGTAATGCGCACACTTAATTAATGCGCCCCCTAATTAATGCGCTTTTTGCTGGCAAAACGCATTGATTGGGGGGCGCATTAATGTCGAAATGCTAAGAAAACTGCGGTATGTACCCCCCCAACGCAGGCAGAAAGCTCGAATTAAAACGCATTTATTTGCAAATTGGGGCCGGCCGCATTAAAAATATTATTTCCCACACGAGGGGTCCCGGTCCAAAAACGCATTAATATCGGGCGCATTAATTAAGTGTTTTACGGTAGGGCCGGCCTGTCAAAACGCATTAATTTGGGACCGCATTCATATTAATATCGGGAGCGCGCCGGGAGCGTAGAGTACGACGCGCCGGGTAGCGGCGACCGCTGGGCCCCCGCAGACTCCGGCGCAGAGACCTCGGAGCGCATCGGAAACACGCCCCGTCCAGCCGCAGCGCCCCGGAGGGCCGAAATGGCCATCCCACGTATCGGCGCCCCCGCGGCGGCCCCGAGCCGTCCGCGGGCCCTTAAACTGGCATCTTTTAGCGTTTGCATCAGTCGCAGACCCGCCCGCCTTGCCTGGCTTGCTTCGTTCCTCCGCGAATCTGACCCCGATGTCCTGGCAGTCCTCGATCATCGGTGGTACGATCCGCAGACATCGAAACAAGACGGAATCGTCGCTGTTTCGACAGCCTTCGCCGCCGCTCACCGCCTGATTGCCCGCACTGACGTTGGCCGACCCGTGCGCCGGAGGCTACAATCGCGGAGTGGCTTTCCTCCTCCGCAATCAATTCCATGCTACGGTGTCGTACGCGTAAGAGTCATCGGCGCCCCGAGCGCGGCAGCAGCGCTCGCGCATGCTGTCATTGCCCTAGACCTTATACGCCCCCCGCGCCCCCTCCTGCTCGCAGGGTGGTCACCCCCACCAATTGCGCGACCTTCCCGCGACCATTTTCAATAAGCACATTTTCAGCATCACGAATCTCAGTCACAAAATCACAAATTCGCACTGAGCCACATTGTATTTTTCAAACATCTAACCCTTCCTTACTGAAACCAATCACGAAACCCTTTCATTCTTCATTTTTCTAATTCCTTACCATTCCCAGTAAGCCCTTTAACTTTCCCCCGATCTCTCAGTAAGGACAGTAAGACCCTCATTTTTACGAAATGTTCCCGATCGTTTCCGGACTGTTTTCAGTTACCCAAATTGAAAAATCAAGGTGAGCCCCACCAATTAAACAAGTGATCCCCACTTAAAGACTTCCAGTTAATATACTGTAACAATGGCAAGCAATCAAGTAAATCTACCTGAGACTAAGCGGTGCAATGTTTGCGATAAGGTAAAACCGGCATCGAGTTATGCATTGCAAAAGCGTAGCTCAGGGAATGTACTTTTGAATTGGAGGTGCAAAGTTTGCGACCGAGACTATCACAATTACCTTTATCATTTCGTGTTAAAAACGCGTCCGAAGATCGAAGTACAATCGAAGATATGCTCGCACTGCAAGATTGAGAAGCTTGCAAGTGAGTTTAATAAAAGACAAAGAACGAAGGATGGTCTCAACTATCAATGCCGAGAGTGTTATAGCAAAACTCGTAAGAGTTAAACCGAATTTCATTTTATATTTTTTAAAGCGAGTATGTGCATGAGCAAGCATGCCGAAAATGCCCACCTGCACAAACTCGCGACTTCAATCGAAATGTTCCATTTAATGCACTGGAACCACTCGCGCCCCGCCCACTATGCAAGATACATGCCTTTCTTATGCATGATCTATGAAAAATAACAATAAACCCAGTCGTCAGACAAGCTGCCTTGGCTGCGCCTCTCTCATTCTTCGAATTCTTTACATAGGAGCACTCACAGGAATTTCGCTTGCCTTATATTATTTTAACGATTACCAAAACCTGTGTGTCAGATAACACCTTGATCACCTTCCCCACAGATATTTTATATTGTTCAAATGAAGGATTCGATACAGCATTTACAGCAATACTGTCATTCTCACCTTGAACAGGAATAATATAATCACCAGGGTTTGCCCCTGATATATTAACAGGAACCTGACCACAGAATGCAATACGATCTACCTTCTGTCTCTCAGTTTCCAGTTTCTGTTCATATATTGCTTTGGCTGTTTCGTATTCTTGTTTTTGTGTTTCTGTTGGGTTTTCAGGTAATTCAGGTCTTTCTCCTACAATACTTTTGGGTGCCCAATCGTCACCTCCCACGAAAGATGGGTTCGTTGATTTGACCGCAAACATTATAGTGGAATTAAATGAAAGCGTTAACTTTCCATTTTGATTAATTCCGCAAACTTGCCCTTTTGCTATGACATCCGTTATGTTTTCTTTTGCCATATATTCAGCATAATCAGTTCCTCCTACATTTACAGTTCCTGCGGTGTTAATAGATCTTCCAGTTGCGAATTTAGCAACATATAGTATAGCTCCTATTCCGCCCCAACCATTATTTAAATACTGTGTTGTATCAGAATAGAAGCCACCTAAATCGTTTCCACTCGAGCTGTAACACCACATGACTCCACTGTTAGTCCCTGTCTGTTTCACAATGAGCCCACCAGTCGTCGGTGGAGACGTATTGATACCAACAGTTCCACTGTTAACCTGGATACCATTTGCTGTGATTGTTGAAATTGTTGTCCCATTGCGTTTTAATGCTAAATCAGAAGCCGCCCCAGTATCAATCGTCGTTGTTTTTACACCACCAGTAGCTGTGAGAAGCCCAGTAAATCCACCAGTAGATGAAAATGTAGCTGTGGTTCCACTAACACCACCATTTGCTGTGAGTAATCCAGTAAATGAGCCTGTCCCACTTACTGTCGCATTCCCATTCACCCCAAGCCAGTCCCAATCCATGCCCCGCCACTGTAAACTTGGAAAGCCGCCGAATTCCTATCAGCCGGATTAAAAGCCGTTTTGGAATCCTGTTGACCTTCATATAGATTTTCTTTGGTGACCAGCCCGAAGATATTGCGGGTCGATTCGATACGATCATTTGAGTAGCTTTAACGAGTCCATCAATCTTGTCAGCTCTGAGTTCTTTGACTCTGAGTATGCTTTGGTCATTAAAAGAATCGGTTTTCGCTGTCTCAGTCGAAGGGTGGCTCGGAGATAAATCATAGACTGTGTGTTGGACATTATGGACAGCACTGGCTGATAAGGAAAACACAGGTGTGAATACAGTCGACATCTTTTGATTGTTCTTTACTTATTATGTGAGAATATTATTGTTTTGGAGAGGTCCAACAGCAATCCAATGGAGTTTAAGGGTGCGATTTGCTGCTGTGACATTTGTGAAATTAGTCGATGCGAAAGCTGTGAATCTTACGATCCAGGTAAACTTAGTTTTTAAACCCACACGAGTATTATTAACATACTCAGGTCCGATATATACACAGTTGGTCATGTCCCAATTTACAGAGTTGAAGCTATTCTCGATAGATGTAGTAATCACTGCATCACTATAAAATGGGGTAGAGAATACGACCGTTCCCGATAATTGAAAGGTTTCTCCTGCTATGTATTCTCGATTGTCCAGGACTACATTCGCTGTCCCTGTTGCACATATGCATTTGCATTTACATAACTACCGAAATTCGTGAGCAACTCTATGCTGTGATTGTGAGTGGGTGGCGAAGTAGGTGTGTTAATCAGATCATCATAATTTCCACTTGTAGCCACAGCATGCAAGTTGGGTGTATTAACGAGATCATTATAGTCTCCACTTGTAGCCACAGCATGCAAGGTAGGGGCAACAGGTGTGTTAGTTAGGTCATTGTAGTCACCACTTGTGGCAACAGCATGCAAATTCGGCTTAGTAAATAACCTATCCCATGTCCCATTGAAAGGAAGTGTAGATTCTGATATAATTACACCTTGATCGATCCAACGAGGTATATAGCTTGTGAAATCGGGAGTTCCTACTAAATCATAGTAATTTCCTGTGTATGCTACACCACTCCAAGTCGGCTTCTGAATGATATCACTCCACTTCCCACTAAAACCCGCCGGCACATCTGTAAGCTCCTTATAGCTCACCTTTTGCTTTGGTATAGACAGCTCAATTGGTGAGAATGCACCCGAAAGGCGATTTTCAGAGGTGAAATACATGAGACTTTGACTGTTAGGGAACTCATCCACGAGATTAAAGGTGAAATTCGTGGGCAATTCGAGTCGACTAATTGGGGTGTTGTCGCCTAATATAAATTCGGCGCCTGTATGCACGACCGGGTTTCTTTGGATATACATATTGGATGCACCTATTACAGGTGCCACAATGGGCACATCTGAACATACAAGGTTGCAAGTGATGGAGAAAATGGTTTTAGGGGCGAATAGATTGCAATCAAAGGTCACAGTAGCTGGATCAATAGTAGGATCGACATTTGAACAGATCTGAAACATCCACCCTCCCACACAGTTGCAATTTAGATTTCGAAAGGCTGTTCCTGCCATTGCATCCACATAGCCTATCCCATTTGCTATGTCATATATGTGACCAAACTCGTAACCAAAAATGTCATTCCACAGGTTAGAAGCCATAGCTCCCATCACATACCCTTTTAGATCTACTATCAGGTCATTGGATTCACTGGGTATATTGGCATGGGTTATATAAAATTGATTATCCAAGACAGCATTCTTTATTGTCGTTTCTACTATGGGTTCAGTCATTATACTCTATTATGGAATACTACAAAAATTAAGGTTGTTACATAACGTTTGGAACATGTTCATATATTCTCCCTTCTCGCTGTGCCATTTCCGCCATAAAGTCTCTGTCATTATTCATCGTTTGCTCTGCCAATTCTTGTGCTCGTGATTTTTTGGGTGCTGCCCTATTTGCTGGTGGTCGGTCAGTCCTCACTACACTAAGACCATGCCCCTCGGCTGATCTCACCTCTAACCCCACATCTCCTTCGGCTGTTTGGGTCACATTAAGCTCTGGTGTTGAGTATTTATTACCTGCTCCTGCAATGGTTCTGTCTATGCATGCACAACACAAAGCTCGGAATTTGTATGCAAGCACAAGCCCAAGAGCACCAAGAATAGGCAAGAGAATCATAAGCACTAACGTTCCTGGATCAGTTCCCGGTGCTCCGACTGGATTAGTAGGATTTGTGGGATTATTAGGTGTCGTGTTTGGATCTGGATCAGTTGTAGGGGGATCTTTTGAATCGGGATCTGGGTTAGGCTGGTTCGGATTGGGATCGTTTGGTGGCGGCTCTGTCGACCCTGCTAATGATGTCGGCGCTGTGTATGCATTTGCAAACACGATGGGAGCCGTCGCTGGATTTCCTGTGGAGGATCCTGAGATTGCACCATAGGTATCTGCGAGATACTTGTATAATTCCTGTGTCACAGGTGGATTGCTCACAGATCGACACACCCAAATATTGCATGTGGTATCATATACTGTATCCCTGATAAAAGGCGGTAGAGCCGTCCCACTGAATGACTCAAAGAGTCCATTTCGCGAAAGCAACCTATGGGCTGTATCACAATTTCCACCCTCAAAATATTTGGTAGCCGAAATCGCACCTTGCACATAAATATTGCATGTGGAGTGCAATCCAATGTTATTTAGGTTAGGAGTGTATCTGTCATCGAGCCTTACAGTGCAAACCCATGGGGAAGCGGTTTTTATATATTTCTTATCGCCTGCTGTGATCACATCTGTGTTTGGGTGGCTTTCGATTTGGGTAGCAATAGACTCATATTTGTAAGAGTAATAAACTAAGAGCCCATCTGTGGAGGATGTAAAATAAAAGAAGTCTCTCATGAAGTCTGTGGATCCAAAGAAGTCAGCATTGGTCGATGTTAGGGTGACTTTGGGATAGCTCATGCTGACAGTCTCAGAAGGATATGGAATATAAGAGGTGTAATAGCGATTTAACAGATAATAGTAAAATCCATCTGAGACATTCGAATGAGTGGGCAAGGTGACTGTTAAGGTCTTACTGCGATCCTCAAACGTTTTATGTATGACAATATTGCAAGTATTAATGTATCGAGAATCGAAAAAGTAATTATTCGTTACTCGATTATCGATCAGAGTCGCATTGGTTCCATTAAATACGAAATTCTGCCCATTAATTCTCGTAGTATGAATGTCGGTAACATCGAGAGGATACCTTATTTTTAATCGGTCTTCGGGGTCAAATCGCGGAATAGTTCCTGTTGCCTTCCAACTCACAGTGAAGGGAGGAGAAAGGGAAACTGCTGGGATAACAGAGAGATTAAATTTCGCAAAATACAACCCAATAGGATACCCTGATAAAGCATATGTCACTGTTGCATTTCCTACAAGTGTAAAGCCGGTGGTTGTTATGTTAGTTGCAACAAATGGGGAGTAGCCAGCGGGTGCATTTTGAAGAGAGGTAGATGAGCCATCATTGACCACATACAGATTCGGGTCTGTAATTTCAATGGTAGGAGGGGAGACAAATGGAGACTCAAATGTGAAATTAAAACTCGCTGGAACCCCTGCAAGATATCTATATGAGACCGATCCTATTTCGGATGCCTGGAATACTTTGCTTCCACTCCGCACTACATTACTTGTGTCTTTCACATTGTGGTATGATATGCTGGGAGTCGGGGAGAGCACCAACGAAATAGCATCTGGTAAATCAGACTTTGTTATATACAGCTCTTTAAGATACTCCTTTCTAAAAGGCGCGGTCAGATCTCCAATAGTAGCCGATGAACCTGCGACTACAATATTACAGGTGTTTGCACTCAAAGAATAAACTGTGTTCCACCTTAAAGAGTTCGCGCCAAGATCGAAACTCTGTGAGAAGGGCACGATATTGCTACCTTGTAAATCTCGGTAAACCTTTACTCTGGGTTCGCTATCGAATTCAGGGGTGATATAATTGATGGTAAGAGTGAAACTAATAGTAGCTTCGGAAGTCAATAAGTTGTTTCGGATGATAAGTAAATTGTATGTCTCGTTAATGACAAACGAAACCTGAAACCCTGTGGAGGTGACATTTTGAATAAATGCTTTATTCGATTCATTATTGTTAGTGATAGGATTATAATAAGTAGTGTGATCCACCAATGAAACAGTGGGTATAGTCGTCTCGAAACCTGTGACACCCAACTGATCCCAAGTGAATGTATATGTAGGTTTGCCTACATAAGCGACATAGACCCCATTCGCGATCTGCTGAGGGTATCCCTCGACAGTGTAGGTCTCAGTTCGCGAAACTGATCGGGAAAGGTTACTATTAAAGTCAGTGTAGCTGATCAGTGCATTATCACTGGTGAGAATCTGATTGGGTCGGAGTGAGTGATTAAATGGAAGGATTAAATTGGAGGCAAACATGGAAACTCCATGCAACTCTGACCATCTCAGATTCGAGAGACCAATTCGGTATGCATTATCAATAGAAGGGTATATGTTCCTTTTCGACAGAATATGGGCTAAGGTAATTGCAAGCGCTCCATCTGCTGCAAACAGAGCATTAATTTCTGATTGCAAAGCGGCGATTTCGGTAGTGTGGGTCGTGAGGGTTCCATCCTGGCTGGAATCTTTGGTGTTCTTGCTCCTCTCGAACTCCAAAAACGCCTTTACGATGTCCTTGCCTAAAAGATCGTTTATATTGTCTCTGGTAATGTGAACATGGTCTGTTCTCAGTGCCTGTTTCTCTGTGGTAAAAGCCGGAATTTCCTCCGCAAATGATATAGTCGTTTTATCAAGTGCTAAGGATCTCACATTCGGAGCATTTGCGCCGATAATATCCACAACGTTCCCATTTTCGACAATTTCTAAGGTCGGTTTCGCGGGGTCTAATGTGAAAACGCCCTCTGTTATCTGGGGAACCGATTCGCTCTTCTGAATCACAAAGGATTCGATGTTTAGGTTACAGGTTGCGACATTGGTGGCGAAAAACGACTCGGAGTTAAGCGAGTTTACGTTAAGAGTATTTGTAGATATGTTACTTGCTGTAATATTACTCGTCGTTAGATTACCTGCTGAGAGATCATGGACGACCTCTACCTTTGTTTTCCGTGTGGATACTCCCGCTATAAGTGTGCTATTATCCACGATTCTCATAGCTGCATTTTGGAAACCGCTCTCATCTTGAATGAAGAAGTTTAAGCGACCTCTATCGAATGCTTTTGGGATGTTCCTACGATTATATCGCACCGTTTTCGGTAGCTGGCGGGTTGCCTGAATGCTGGCGACTCTGTTTCGTTCGTTATCATCAAGTAAAAAGTCGATTCCAAGTTTATGATCCCCTTTCTCGACGTTCATTAACTGCAAAGCTGCGGGTCTGCTCGGTGTTCCACTGACTGGATCTTCGCGGTCTGCATTGAAGTTTATTCTCAGAGACCCGCGAATTTCGGTGTTTACCTGATCAGTGTCCTCTATCTGAGTGGTCGAATTAATAACTCGTGCGTCTGGTCGCGGATTCAGGAACGACATCCTCTTTATAAACAAAGAAGATATATAAGAAGTATATAAGATAATGAAGACCGTTCTCGCTTTGAGTGGTGGAGGGTCGCGCGGAATAATCGAGGCTGCTATACTGGCACAGATTGAAGCCCAAACCGGTAAACGAATCCAACAGCTATTCGACTGCTTTGCGGGAACATCCACAGGTGGATTAATCGCGCTCCTATTGAATATCAAGGGAACCGATGGCGCCCCTAAATATACTGCTACTGATATTCTGGCGCTCTACAAAGCAAAGCTACCGCTGATTTTCGCGAATCCACGAGTGCTTACATCGATAGTGCAACGCCCAAAGTATGAAGCCACGAATTTAGAAGCTGTGGCTCTGGAACTCTGCGGCTCAGCGACCATGGCGGATCTCTATAAACCCACCATCGTGACTGCGTTCGACACGGTTCAAATGTCCCCCGTTTTTATTTCAAGCAACGACGAAGATATTAATGGGATGCTTGTGCGCGATGCTGCAAGGGCTACCTCGGCTGCTCCGACCTATTTCGAGCCGAAACAAGTCACAGTCGCCGGAAGAACATACTGTTTAATTGATGGTTGCATGAGTGGAAATAATTCGCCCGGGGTTTGCGGCTACACATTCGCCCGCACTTTATTCGGAAACTCTTGCGAGGAGGAGCTTATCGTGGTCTCGATTACGGCGGGTCACGTCCAAGACTTAGATAAAGCGACATCTGGATATTCTTATGACACTATGAAAAATTGGGGGATCGTGCAATGGATGCTAAGCGCCACAGGATCGCCAATTCTCAGCATGTTCTTAGAGTCGAGCGATCTGAACGCCCACGTAAAGCTGCTGGAACTTTTACCCAGAAACGATGATCAGAATTACGATCGCTACTATAAGCTGAGCGTTCCTTTACCGAAAGATAAAATGACCCTCGATACTATCACAACGAGTCACCTGCAATATTTGGAAACGGAAGCGCTCGCCTTTGTTTCCGCACAGCAAACGTATTTTAATGCGATGTATTCAGTGCTGACCATGAATATATCAGAGGGAGACGTTCCCATAATTAATCTGTCGGGTTGCACAGATACAAGTGCACCCCCGGAGTCTAACTGGGTGCCGCTCGATAATAGCGCCTTTATTGCGGAATTCGGCACAGCCTCCAATGCCCGCTGGTCGAATGCCACGGGGTGGGTGGGATTCACAAACCCGCCGCAAGGTAGTAGGTCGGGAGGCAATTATTTACGCATCGATTTTCCGCGTCTGTTTATGCTTTCCTCAATAAAAATGAAGCCAGCTGCGAATGGCAACTATATTAAAACGTTTGAGATCGATTACCAATTAACTCCGGGAGTTTCGGCACTTGTCACATACACAGAAGCCGGCGCGACGAGAGTGTTTACAAATGCAAATCAAATAGCCGGAAGTGCTGATCCCGACGAACATTTCTTAGCGAACCCGAGATCTGTGAGAACCCTCGTAATCTGGGTGCTCACGACGAACGTAGCTTCGGCATGCCGAATTGATTTCGAGGGCTACTATGTGTGACTTCCTTCGGTCGTTGCGCGCTGACGAGACAGCGCTTAGTCGGTGATCACTTCCAGCTGAAACGAGTATGAGAGACCGTTTATATCCGCAACAGAGCCCCGCCATTTTCGAAGCGAAATTGTGAGACGATCTAAATCGAGTTGCGATGTGACATTTACGAAAGGGATGCTTGCGCTCGGTTCGTGGTAAAAGGAATATCTACCAAAGTCCGAGTTCATCTGAATTCGCAATAGATAGGAGTCGTCGACATTGTTCTGTCTACCTGTAACCGCTGCGAATTTGGTAAAAGGGCGGAGCTCTTCGATATCAAGGTAAATATATGGAATTGCATTAAAGTCGACCATTTTCGGGCATATAATCGCGTAGCGACTCGGGTAATCTCTGAGTGGAACCGGCACTGGTTCTGGTGTGCTGGCGTAAACAACTCCGGGTTCTATGCCGAGACAATCACAGAACTCCTGGTCTGAGGACTCTAATGTAAACGGGCTATTCGGAGATGAGAAAACGAAGCGGTTTGTGGACAGAGCGAGAGAATAGGAAACCGGGAAGAGACCGAGTGGATTAAAAGAACCGCCAGAAAACCCGAGTAAAGCATCACTGTTTAAAGCTCTCTCTTTCGGATATCGTTCGTTATCAGCATCGACGTAATAATAATCGTTTACGCTGGGAATCGGTGCTATCATTTTGGATGCGGGAATTACTGTGGGCTCTTCGTTTAGAAGCGTTATAGTTATTGTCTGATCGGGCGGAACAACATAAGAGCTATTTGGAATCTCAGCGGATAGCACACGAAATCGTCGTACATTATTAAGGCGCGTTTTCAAGTGCAGCACGCCGTTTTCAAGGTCTCTACTGTCGCAATTTATTGTTATTCTTTTCATAATCTATTATAGTAAGATGAAAGAATACCTGAGCTTTTCGAGCGATGATCGCGATGAGGAGTTTACTCAGCCAAACCAGTATGTAGTGACATTACCCCGTCGCTATGACAACGTAAAATCGGTGCGCCTGGTGCAGGCAACGGTTCCCAATGTTCTTTCGACCGTGACAAACGATATAGACGCCACTGGTGCAACCATCGAGCGCATGGAACTCTATTTCTCGGTCACAGCTTCGGATTCCGGATTCGTGACCATCACAATCCCCAAAGGATTTTACACCAAAGACGACCTTGCCGCAAAAGTCACAGAAAGACTCGAAGCAGCTCGCCTTTCAGATTTCGGTGGAAAATATATTAAATGCCGCTATAATACTACTTCAAAGATCTATGAGTTTTTCAGTGATAGCAACTTTTGGTTCAAGTTCTCCAAAGCTTCCCCTGAAACACTCAGAAAATCCAGTAACCGCAAAGCAATCGCTAAGAAACTCGCAATATTCGGTTTCAAAGATATTCAACTATATGTTTACGAGACATTTACCCCTCTTGCAAGCGATACATTCCTTGTGTTTAATCCTGGGACGGGAACTGTGACACTCAATCGACGCATTCGTGGCTATACTCGTGGAGATGAGACCCCGGCGGCGATGATCTGGCTATATATTGACGAGTTTGCGCCGTTTATTCGCTCAGTCAACAAGCACGTCGATGGTTATTTCATGCGCATTCCAATCCCACAGGAACTCGAACATGGTGATATCTACCACTTCGACACGTCCACTACGGTGCCTCTCATTCGTGAATTCCGCGAATTAAAATCGTTCGACCGCTTGACGATTAAACTCATCGACCATGATGGCGCTCTCTTAGATTTCGGGGTTTGGGCGCATTATTTCACTTTTGAAATCGAAACCTACGACGCACCGCCCGAAATGAATTTCTACTAAGCCCTTTAAATTATTTTCTGATCCCAAAGATAAGAGAAGAAACGCTCATGGAGACTAACAGCCAATTCCAGCGCCCAACGCTGAAATCTATGCTCACCACCGATGACTACAAGGATTATTTCCTAAACAAGTCGCTGGTCATTGGAACGTCCTCTGGCACTAAGCCACTTCGAGTTCTGGTCGCCCCCGATACCGAACCAACCAATGCCCTCGGTAACCGAGTAGTTTTCAAAATCCCCCGCTACCATTTCCTGAATGGTCTCGCGCTGCAACTCGATCTTAACCCGATCACCCTCACTGATCTCACGAATGGTGTCGCTGGAACTACTGGCTACCTTCGCGTCATTGGATCGCTAATTAAGCGCATTGAAATCTCTCACGCTTCATTCCGCTATGTTGTCCCGGAAGATTTCGTCACCCAGTATTTTCTACTGATGACTGAACAGGGCGAACTCGATAAGAAACTTCGCTATGTGGGTGGTCTTGTCGGAACCGCTGGTAACACTGTCGGTGGAACCTACGAAATCGATTTACCCTCTCCTTTCGAAAAGGCGATGTTCCCACTTTGCGCTCTGAACTCTGAGATCACAGTAGAAATCGAATTCAAGGCGCAAGGGGATGGTATCATTGAGGATGTAAACAATGTTGCTAATATTGCGGTAACCAACAATGGCGCTTCCCTTCAAGTGCTGAAACCCCGCGTTATTTGCAAGGTCGTAAATGCCGATGAGGCGGTTGTATCTGAGACCATTGCCCGTGTTAAATCGACTGGCATCGCGATCCCCTACAACGAAATCGGTTTCCTACACACAGATTTCCAGCCGACCGCCTCCGGTTCGCGAGTCAATCTCTCGCAACTCACAGGTGCGGGTCTCATTCACACTCTCGTATTCTCTGTGCGCCAAAACGCGAAGACGAAGGTGAACAACGGAACTCTCTCGGTTCTGGCTCCTCGTGCACTCAGAACCAACGCCGTAAGCTTCTATGTGGAACTCAACAATAACCGCCTTTACTCAAATACTTCGCTTCCTCTCATGATTGCCGCGACCGAACTTCAAGAGAAATATAATTCGGCGATCTTTACCGAGAGCACAAGCTACCCCGCTCTCACTGGCATTTATTTCGGTGCTGGAAACGGAAAGGCGTCGCTTCTCAACCAAGAGAATACGGGCTACATCGATGCCACAGGCACATCGGCGTTCGATCTGGTCTTCGAATTCAACGGTGTCACAACGGCAGCCGAAGGTTCATCAGAATGGTATGCGGGTGCCGCTTATCAGAAGATGCAAATTCAGTGCATTGCCCTCGCTCATAACATAATGATAATTTCCGCCGACGGAATCAGGCGTGTAAGTAGCTAAGGAATTCGTCGGACAAAAAATGACGTTCTTTTTATCTTTTGCCCATTTAAGGACAAGACAATTTACAGTATTATGGAATACGGCGGACAAATGGAAGGCATTAGGCGAATCGCACTTAATGGGAAGCATGGAGAAGGCAAATTTGCGCTTGTCGATGAAGCAGACTATGAGCATGTCACTAAAATCAGTAAGTGGTATTTTCATAATGTCAGAGGTTACGCATGGGGCTATGTTGGAAAGGGCAAGAATATTGACATGCACAAGTGGATTATGGGAAGCCGCGATGGGCACTTTGTAGATCACATTAGCAGAGATAAATTGGATAATAGGCGTTGCAATCTTCGCTTTTTAACCCCGCAAGAGAGCGTCATTAACACTGGCGTGAGACGAACAAATAAGTCAGGTCTCAAAGGAGTGATGCAGAGAAAAGACACTGGAAAATGGAGAGCTGAAATTCAAAAGAACGGAATTTCTTATAATCTCGGATGCTTCAACACGAAAGAAGAAGCCGCAGCAGCATACAATGCAAAAGCAACCGAACTGTTCGGCGATCTTGCGGTTCTTAATGATGTGGATCCTGTAAATCTAACTCGTAGATTGCTGAAATCAACGAATTCGAGTGGTTATCGTGGTGTCAATCAAACGAGATCTGGAAAGTGGGAAGCGAATTTCATGCATAACAAACAGAGATGGCGCAAAATATGTGACACAAAGGAAGACGCAGCTCGATTTTACAATGAGAAAGCCGCCGAAATTCTGGGTGATAAAGCGATCCTAAACGAAATCTAAACCAATTACCACATTCAGTCTTATTTTTCTATTGTTTTTATAGTGAAAGAATGCAAAAAGGGACGACGCCCATAGATCTCGAAGAATGGAACCCGAAACAGAGGGTGAAACTTCCCGCACGATTTCTCTTATTGGCGAAAACCAATTGTGGTAAATCGGTATTCTTAAAGTGGCTGATCAAAGAACTCGAAGACCAGATCTCGTATGTTCTGGTTTTTTGTCCTACGAGTTTCAACGGTTTCTGGGGACAAATTACAGATGAAGTGCATGATACCTGGAAACCGGAATATGTGGAGTCGATCATAGAAGCCCGCAAAAAAGCCATCATCGCGGGTAAGAAACCAAAGAATATTCTCATTGTGCTCGACGATTGTTTGGAGTCCGGAACTATCGATCTTTCGCGCGATCATTTGCTAAATAAATTGATGGCGCAAGGTCGTCATACGTTTTGTTCCGTGGCTTTAATATCGCAAAAACTAACAAAGCTTTCAACGATCATTCGCAGCAATGCGGAGTATATCATATTCCTAAGCTGGTCAAACATGCGAGAGTTTGAAGCATATCACGAAGAGTTCGGGAACATGGATAAAGAGAGTTTTAAGCGCATGTTCCAAGAATTCTGTCATAGCTACCAAGCGATCATTCACGATAATACCGGGTATTCTGTGCGATGGTGGGTCGAAAAAGCCGATATGATCGATGACCATCCGTTTACTAAATTCCACAAGCGGGCGGCTTTTGAAGAAAAGAAGCGCAAACAACAAGAAGAGCAAGCATCAAAACCGCCGCCTGTCAAAGATTCGACAACTGTATGCAAAACTTTATCCAAATTTGAGCGTGAGCTTGAAGGTATCCCCAAACTTTCGCAAATTTCGCCTAAGAAAAAGAAAATGTTAATCAAATGTAAGAGAAGATAATCATGGTCTACCGAAAGAAGCCTCAAACCATTCAAACTGTCGCTTCTGGTAATCCTAATCGCGGACTTGAAGAGTCTGGGTTAACGTCGGGTGGCGGTCTCGAAATGCCCGAATATCTTATAGACACTTCGCCAGAGGAGGTCGCCAAGCAAGAGGCGATTATTGCGAGTGCCACCGCGGACAAGGGAAACCAAGATAGCGGTAAACGCCAAATGGACGATTTAGCTACTGTAAAACCACAGATTGGAGGCGGCTCTGTTGATGAAGCAACCGACAAAGTAATTAAAGCGCAAGTTGTCGCAAGCCAGCACAAAACGCAAGACGTCCCGAAAGCCGCCGAAACCGAGCTTAAAAAGCGCGGATCCTATCAAAAACACACGGTTCCTGTCGACGTTGTCATGAGCTTCGAAGAGAAAGTGCGAGACCTTGAAATGAAAGTCTCTAACTACGAGAAATGGATGCAAGATTATAACGAACGCAAGAAATTAAAGGGGCTCGTGAAGAAAGAGATCTCCAAACTCGGATTAAAGCAAAAAGTCGACGTAGAGGAGATTAAAAAGGAGGAAAAGACAGATGCGCAAGCCGTAACTCGACAGCAATCGGTTGCCCCGCAATATGCACATATTGTGCCGACCGCACCCGTGAATTATGCCGCAATGCTCGGTGGTAAACGCCATATCCGCTAATGACTGTGAATATCCGCAAGGCAAAGCTGAACCCGCCCGTATTTAGAGCGGGTCTTTATGTGGACTCCCTTGCAAAACGGGCATGTGGGTTCTGTAAACAGCATTATAAGATCGACCAACTCATAAGGAAACACACGAGCAAGCAATAGCCTCATTCCCTTTTATTTTCTCACATATTTAATACGTTGCGTCCTTGTAGGATCTATGAATTTCATAACACAATGCATTGAAATGTTTCATCTACATTTCATATCTCACTGTAAGTCCGGATGTTGCGACACAACCGTAGAGGTTGATATTACCGATGAAGACCATGGAGGTAGGCGCCTTTCTGTATATTCTAACCATAGCGACAATCACAACCACCCACGATCTCGATCGCCCTCGCCTGTGACCGCGGCTATGAGTTCCAATATCGAAACCGCTCAGATAGAGGACGTGCATGTAGAGCATATTAGAAGGCGCTCATGTCCTGAGTTTGTAGAAGGTCATTTGCGCGCTGACTCCCCTTATCCGATGTATAGATTGGATCAAATGGCATTAGGCGACGATGAAAATGTAACGAACCCTTATGTTTATCCTCAGCAACCTTATGTATATCCTCAGCAACAAGAAAGAACCGTCTGGAACGGTTATTGAGCGGTGAATTTCGGTGGCGCTTGTATCGAGCCAAGGGCAAAAATTGAAGGTTTCGGTAAAAGGTATTTAAGGGCAAGGGAAATAATACAGAGTGACAAAAAACTATTTTCTCCGGTTATAGTAAATGGCGAAACCCAAGATTTCAAACCAAGAGGCGATGGCGGCACAGCAGGAAAAGCGCAGACCCGGGCGACCGAAAAAGGTGATTTCAGAAGAGGAGAAGGCGGAGAGATTAAGATTAAAACGCGAAAAAGACGCCGAGCGGCAGCGAAACAAGCATCAGAGACAGAAACAGGAGCGATTAGCCGCCGGAGAGGCTACGATATTCACCCCGGAACAGCTACAAAAGATTGCAATTCGTAAACAGCAGCGATACCAAGACGATGAAGAGTATCGGGAGAAAATCCGAGAGAAGGCACGTGAATACCAACGAAGGAAAAGAGCGGAACGCAAGCTGAATCCGCCCGCTAAACCTCAGCCACAAAAGCCCGCTGGGAGACCCCGAAAGCATGTGGTCGAGAACGCGAAAAATTCGTAGCGGAAAGTATCCGCACGATGCGAAAAATGATTAATTTTTTACCTCCCTTTTTATTCCCCGTATCCGTCAAAAAGCACTTAAAGAATTAGCGACAAGGGTATGAAAAGGAGAATTTGGTAGATTGCGTCGAAATTATTTTCTCCGGTTATTTTAAAAGAACTAATAGAGATGCCGCGCGCAACCAACAGAATCGCTAACAATGTTCGGGATGAAATTATCGGATACATTATGCAGGGATTGAGTCAGGATTTGCTAACCGAAGAACAGGCGCATTGGGCGATGCACAACACAATGAATCGGAAGCCCAAGCTCCAAACGCTGATCGACATTCGGGACACTCTGAATGGAATCATTAATCCCCGCGTTTTCCGCAGGGCAGAGCGGAAAGAGAAGCGCGCCGCTCGCACCCAAGTTAATATAGAAAAGCAAAAGCAAAAAGAACAAGAGGCGAAGCGTTTACAGCGCTTCGATCGCAAACGAGAACAGAAACGGGCGAAAGAAGCGAAACTCGAAGCGAAGCAGCAGAGAGGTAAACTAAAAGCGGTAGAGGATGCGATTAAACGCACTATTCTCGATCCAATCGCCGCATACGATCCGGAAACTCTCGCAACAATTACGTTCAAGCTATGGGGACCTGGATCCGGTGCTCGGTCGTCGGAGGTAATTGTTATTCCCGGAATTCCCGAATTAAATATACCAGACAGAACCTTTGTCACCTACCAGAATATAAGAGAGACAGTTTCGGTGAGGGTGTTGCGAAACTTTGCTCTGGCAAAAATCGATAGAGTGTATGGAATTCTCACCGCTCAAAATCGTTATTATTCGGAAGAGAGAGATTCAATCTTCGATTTACTCGAAAACTACGATGAATTGAAGATTCGTCTGGGAACTTTCGGACAAGCATACGAGATGTTCTTCTTTAAGACACCACCAACCGAGGAACAGAAAAAACTACGCAAAGGTTTCGATGATTTTGGCGGCAGTGTCGATGATGCCTTTATAACTGTTCATGAGGTCGTGATCGATGGGACGAAGGTGTCGAAGATGACGGAGCCGGTGCTATCCCTGGCAATCGCTATGAGTTCCTGGATGATGAGCTAATGGACAGTATGCGATGCACCGCGATTATGAGCAAATTCACAGACTACACATTAAATCCAAACGCGTCTGAGTTCGAAGATGTTATTGAGCTTCCCAAATCATCTACATCTAACGCTTGCGGATACGATATGATCATCTCCACATGGGGAGCGTCCATTAAGAAGTGTCAGGACGCGCCAAAACCGCGATATACTGACTTAACTATGTCCTACGACGGTCTCTATAAATTCTTTCACGGTCGCGAACGCACACCTGGCGACTCTCTGGCTCTCACCCTCCGCCATATCGAGAAATTCTGTAAGAGAATTCAGACAGGCTTCCGCGTCTTTGATGTCGACGGAAAGTTAATACACAAATTCGCGGCGGAATCAATTAACAAAAACATCTTTCCCGCAATATTCACTTTATGATTCACAACAAGCACATCTATATATTCAACGATAACATCAAGTCGCTCGAAATGCGCATGGCGAAGATGGAGGTCGAAGAGCTCGATAATCATGTTCCTAAGTCGACCTCTTCGTTAGCACTCTATAAAATTCCGACGTGTCTTACTCACGATATCTTCGCGCACACATCCAAGGATTTGTTAAAGATCACGCAACTTAAACTATCGCCCGACGAGCGCAGTTTCATCCGCATTCTTTATACTGGGCGCGAAGGTCTGGAAGGTCTTCTATTTACGTTCCTGAAAATGCGATATGAGCCCGCTGTGAAGCTAACACCATCGAAACAGATCGACAGCATCACATTCAAAGCCAATGGCTCGATGTTCTCTATCAAAGATCCACGCACAACAGACCACTTTATTGAGCAAGATTTCGAAACAGAGGAGTATTATAATAAGGTCTGTGAAATCGGGAAGGGATTCCGGGAGTCGCTTCTAAATGCGACGAATATCTCACATTACAGCCCGAACATGCGCGAAATTCTCACGCACTACAAGCGATCCGCACTAAGTGGCTTTTTCTATAAGCCGAACCCGAAAGCCACCTACACAGCTGTCGATATGGCGAAGTGCTACCCTTCGATACTGAAAGGCATGCAATATCTTCCGAAATACAATGTGTTTGATGACTTCGTTCCCTTTAAAGCGGGAAGCGATATTCTCGAATACGCGATCTACTACGTGCGTGTCGTTGCGTTTGAGAGAGAGCAAGCGACTTTCGCCGACGATGAGGATGTAGATTATGATGCCGCCATGTCTCGCAAGATTGATGGAATCGAAATTATTCTGGATCGCGCATTTTCCGTGAGTGGTCGCTGTTATAATTTCATGACAGGCTACACTCTCTCCATGCATTGGGCGGACGTAAAGGACAAGATAGAGATTATCGCGGTCGCGGAGCCTTCGCATTTGGTGCCCAATACGTCGATCGCTGAGATGCAAAAAGTGCTGTCAAGCGACATTCAAACCACAGATAAGAAGCATATTTTAGTGAAAGAGATCGGAATGCTCGGCAAATTCCAAGACTCGCAAACATCCACGAAAATGTTCTACAACCGTGCCGAGGCTGAGAGGTTCGCCCAAGAATGCGGAGGAACAGTAGAGGTGTTTACTTTCAATCCTAAGAATTCGAAACGTGTCAAAACTCTTAGCGAATTCGAAGGTCACATCTATTTCGTTAAGATCAGCTCCCACCGCGAGCTCGTTAACGGATTCCTTCCTATCCACTTTCATATTTACGATCGCAACCGTGCTAATATGTTTGCGCAATACAAGCGCCTGACAGCGCGCGGGCACAAGGTTGCCGGGATCAGAACGGATTGCCTATATATCGAAGGTTCATGGACAAGTAAGAAAGAGTTCGACCGAAATGCGTTTGAGAACATGGGCAAATTCAGCTATATTCCCGGGAAAAGATGCCCTGAGAATGCACTCCGCCCACCACGGGGTGTAACTCTCGAATTTCAGGATCCCGAGACACTCATTAACCGGTTCTCGCTGAGGGACGAATTTAATCCGGAGTGCTTTAATTGGGTTGCGGAGCTCCATAATCGTATGCTTGTCCTTGCTGACATGCCCGGAAGTGGAAAGTCGACCCTCGGTATTAATTGCTTTGCCTCTCAAAAGTCAAATTGCTTAGTCATTTGCCCCTATAACAAACAGTGCGCAGAGCTGAGGGACTCTCTCAAAGTCCGCGGAATCGAGAATATTACCGTTCGTACTTTATATAATGTTCTCGGGATCCGTGTCTCAAATGATCAGACCTACGAAGAGGCTATGAGCGAAAAAGACCAGAGGGCGTTCGTCTCCGAGTTCAGTCACATTATGTTCGACGAGATATTCGCGTATTCCGTAAAAGATCTCGCTAAGATCAAGTCGTTTATCGATCGCTATCCGGATATCAAATATTTGGCTAATGGCGACACCTATCAAAATGAACCAATTAATGACGAGCTCTCGGTTTCTGATCGCAAGGGCTACTATAAGCGCGCGGTGCAGAGTATGTTCCCTAACGTTCTGAGTCTACGCAATAACAAGCGGCACAAGAAGGAGACAGACCGTGAATTAATTCGGGCGATTAAAGAGGATCTCTTCGAGAACGGACTGGAAGCCGCACAGATTATCTCGAAATACGGGTTGCCGACAATTAATGATCTAAGCGCTATTCCCGACGGCTACTTTGGCATCGCTTACAGAAACGAAATGACCTTAGCCTACAACAAACTGATGCACGATAGACGCAAAGTAAATATCCCAACCGTAGAGGTCAATGGCATCAAATTCTACAAGGGTTTGGAAGTCGTTTGCCGCAAGTATCTACGCATTTCGCGGTCTGAGGGCGAGTCTATAAACGCATACACGAATTACACCTATCGAATCACCAAAATCACAAAGCAAATGGTCACATTAACGGACGTTTTCGATGGTGTCACGTTTGAGGTTCCGTGCGCGATGTTAGAACATTTTTCTCTCCCTTATGCAGGAACAGGTCATTCAACGCAAGGTCTCACACTTGATTCGGGCATTGTCATTTGTGAGGCTACGTTCCGCTATACCACTCGCGAATGGTTCTATACCGCGCTCACTCGTAACCGCGATCTGTCTACTGTGCTGATTTATACACCGATTCACAAGTTCCAAGGAAAGAGTGACTACATCGAGTATCTGAAAGGGAAGATCCGCGGTTACAAATGCCAGGATCAGCGTGCCGGGCGCGATTTCGATGAGGCGGATTATATTACGCCGGAGTGGATATTAGAGCGCAAGAAGCAACAGAAGGGCGCCTGTGCGCTCTGTTCCCTTCCTATTCCGACTGAGCCACAAGATCCGAATTACAAGCTCGTCGTGGATCGCATAAACAACAGGCGCCCACATCTTAAAGACAATTGCCAGCTCGTGCATCACGGGTGCAATTGCAGCAAAAAATAAACAGGTTTAATTAGAAGAATGTCACGGATCGTTAGAAGGGTAGCGGGCGAGGAGACAGAGACCACCATACTACCTATCGCGGTTCCTGAAACTGAGCAAGTCCCCCAAAAAATCACAAAACGCCAAGCAAAATCAAATTTATTAGGAGATGTTCCTTTTAGCATTGCTAACCCGTCCTCGAAGATCGTGCGCCGCATGTATGACCCAAAGACAGGTTTTAAGAACCCATCGGCATTGTACGAAGAGCTGAGAAAAGAGGACAAGAGCCTCACATTGAAAGAAGTGCAAGATGTCGCAGCGAAACAAGAATTTATGCAGATTAACAAGAAGCCCCCAGCACCGACCCAAACAGCTTTTATTCCCATCACAGCCCCGCCGTGGTGCTATCAAGCGGATCTCATCTTTTATCTCTCATATGGCAATTATAATTCCGGCTACATTGCAGTCCTTACTCTCATTGAGATGACAAGCCGAAAAGCATATGCCAAGAAGTTAAAGAATAAGGAGGGCGCAAGTGTTGCCGCCGCTTTTGCGGAGATGCTCACAGATCTCCCGGCTCCAATGGTTCGATTAGAGACAGATAACGGTTCGGAATTCATCGCGAAGGAGTTTCAGGAGATCGTTAAAAATAACGGAATAGAACACCGCTTTAAACAGGTCGGAGATCACACTTCGCTGGGAATAATGAATCGCTTTCATTTGACCCTAAAAACGATGATAAACAACTACTGTGTCGCTTATAACACTGTGCGATTTATGGACAAATTGGACGACTTCGTTTTCAATTATAACAACACCATTCACAGAACCATAGGAATGAAACCCGCAGATGTTAAGCTTTCTGATATGGAGCGGATCAGAGCGGCTATAATTTCAAAGAAGAACACAATCGTAAAGGATATATTCAGCGATTTTAAACCTGGTCTCCACGTCCGCCTGTTATTGCCGAGATCGAAATTCGATAAAGGGGCGACTCAAAGGTATAGCCGAGAGGTCTACAAAATTGCGGGAAGGAGAGGAAACGCGATAGAGGTGCAAGATGCAGCGGGGAACGTTATGCCGAAGCTGTTTAAGCCGCACGAATTGCAAATCATTACAGAGGTCGAAGCTGTGGTGGAACCATCAGGCAACGCTATTTTAGCGGCTGATGTAGAGGCAGCTTCGATCCGGCAGGTGCAAAAAGAAGGTATAGATGTTGCCGCAAGTGTTCCGAAAGGGGCTCTATTGGAAGATCGCGCAGAAAAGACGAAGAGGGCGCTTAGAGAGCTCGCCAAATTGACAATCGCGGGAACTGAGAAGCTCTCAGAGGTAAACAGTCAGAGGTGGTATAAATCATTCAAGAATCAGAGCGCAAGCTACACAGCCCCTACTACGCGCATTCTTCGGTCATCTCGTTCATAACAAACCCCGAAATTATTTTCTCCGGTAAATATAAAAGCGATGGAGGGTGAAAAGCATTTCGTTGACATTCCGTATGATAAAAAAGACGTTGCGAAATCCCTCGGTGGAAAGTGGGATCGTGAGAATTCATGCTGGTATGTCACGAAGAAAGATCACCCCCTATGCTCTCAGTTCAAAACTCTAAGCTATGAGCAAGTGTATCAAAGAAACGTGAAGGTTTACCTCGATATTCCTTATGAATTTAAGGATCAAGCGAAGGCTGAGAGAGCCCGCTGGGATCCCGTCATGCGATGCTGGTATGTCATGGGTCTCGATCACCCGCTAATGGGCAAGTTTCCGATCAAGGAACATTAAATGTATATGTCGCTTTTTTCATTTTTTATGAAATTGGGAACCTTTGCTCGACCTGTAAGTCCCACTTTCGAACTTTCAGCCTTTCTTGTATGAGTTCGTTAATGTCCCGTGCTATACCCATTGTCTTCGCTTCGGCATTTGAGCCGCATGTAAAGATATCGATCGCTAATAGCCCCTGGTCGCTGTAAGAGTGAGCTGTCGCATGCGACTCATCTAATAGAAAGCCAATCGCGAAACCGGGAGGGGAAATAGAGCCATCGAAAATGCATGTGTGCTGGTGCACGATGCGCATCTTGCGATCTGTTATATATTGCGATAGGTTCGCTGTGATCCACTCGGCGCATGCCTCCGGGGACTCGGTGAACGGGTCGGTTATATAGTCCAGCATTACGTGGTAGCCGCGGTATCGGGAATCCATTATTATTTAAGTCGATATTTTTGTGAGCTATGTGGTTTCGTAGCCGCCAAATCGCGCCCTTTGCGAATCAGACCGCGCCGCTTTGTAGTAGCGTAGAACTACTCTATACGCGCACGGTTGCAAAGTATGACTAGTGGAGCCTCATGGGAACGCGCGCCGGCTCTCAGAATGTAGCGGACACCTCGATTTTCGGGCACTTGTGCCTATGGCGAATTTGCACTTCTTGCCACGGTTGAGTTAGCTAGTCAAACTAGCACCAACATGCCCGGAATCAAGTTGTGAGCACGTAGCAATTGAGAGCGCGCCGAGATCGGCTTCCTGTCCAAAGTTATGCGGGGAAAACGGAAGGGGGGGTCTCCGCGAAGTCGCGATCGCCGGTGTTATCGAGTCGGGACTCGGGACTCGGGACTCGGGGCTCGGGACTCGGGACTCCAACTTTGCAACTTAAAATGCAACTGGCAAGTGTCATACTATGATAGTATAGGCTACCGCCGACCGCCGAGTTGGCTCAGCGGCTCACCGAGTCACTGGGAGTCAGAGGCTTAGAGCCCCGCGATCGCATTTTTAAAAACTATGCATTTTACACATTATTTTTTGAGCCTATGAAACTTATATGGACGTGCTAGCCTCGTTAAGACGGTCACGGCGCTATTTTCAGTTTTGCAGGGTGATGAGCTGGTGATGAGATACAAGCGTTTGACGATTTCCATCGAAAATCGGTGTTTTGGTATCCCCCTTTCGCTTTTCCCGTATGCCCCCTTTCGCCGATTGAATTGTGTGCGTTTTTGATTGGACACCGTAACCTGAGCACGCTTTATTATAGCCAATCCTGATCCTGTCAGCCTGTCCTCAGCCAATCCCGATCCTGTCAGCCTGTCATCAGCCAATCCTGATCCTGTCAGCCTATACTATCAGCCGATACTATCACCCTGTCAGCCTATACTATCAGCCTGTCAGCCTATACTATCAGCCTGTCAGCCTATACTATCAGCCTGTCAGCCTATACTATCACCCTGTCAGCCTATACTATCACCCTGTCAGCCTATACTATCACCCTGTCAGCCTACTGTCAGTCTACTGTCAGCCTACTATCAGCCTACTCTCAGCCTACTGTCAGCCTACTATCGATGATCTCTTATCACATTACGATCAGCCATAACAGCTAATTTATCACATTACGATCAGACAACGTAAAAATACTACGCTATCGCATGCTATATGTTTTCGGAATCGCCGCGATGTGATGACCCCGAATACGTCGGTGACGCCGGTATATATATGTATATGTCGCCATATGAGAAAAAAAACAAACAAAAAACAAAAAATTCGGTTGTGCGCTGGATCACACACACGGAGGTTCGGACATATATACGAAATATATACATGACTAAATCGTTATTGTTTTCATAGAACTCGCATGTAGTTTGCATGTATCTTGCATAGTGGGCGGGGCGCGAGTGGTTCCAGTGCATTAAATGGAACATTTCGATTGAAGTCGCGAGTTTGTGCAGGTGGGCATTTTCGGCATGCTTGCTCATGCACATACTCGCTTTAAAAAATATAAAATGAAATTCGGTTTAACTCTTACGAGTTTTGCTATAACACTCTCGGCATTGATAGTTGAGACCATCCTTCGTTCTTTGTCTTTTATTAAACTCACTTGCAAGCTTCTCAATCTTGCAGTGCGAGCATATCTTCGATTGTACTTCGATCTTCGGACGCGTTTTTAACACGAAATGATAAAGGTAATTGTGATAGTCTCGGTCGCAAACTTTGCACCTCCAATTCAAAAGTACATTCCCTGAGCTACCTACGCTTTTGCAATGCATAACTCGATGCCGGTTTTACCTTATCGCAAACATTGCACCGCTTAGTCTCAGGTAGATTTACTTGATTGCTTGCCATTGTTACAGTATATTAACTGGAAGTCTTTAAGTGGGGATCACTTGTTTAATTGGTGGGCTCACCTTGATTTTTCAATTTGGGTAACTGAAAACAGTCCGGAAACGATCGGGAACATTTCGTAAAAATGAGGGTCTTACTGTCCTTACTGAGAGATCGGGGAAAGTTAAAGGGCTTACTGGGAATGGTAAGGAATTAGAAAAATGAAGAATGAAAGGGTTTCGTGATTGGTTTCAGTAAGGAAGGGTTAGATGTTTGAAAAATACAATGTGGCTCAGTGCGAATTTGTGATTTTGTGACTGAGATTCGTGATGCTGAAAATGTGCTTATTGAAAATGGTCGCGGGAAGGTCGCGCAATTGGTGGGGTGACCACCCTGCGAGCCCTCCTCAAGCGCCGGAGACTACTTGTCAGTAACCGCCTACGTTCCGAACGCGGCCGATAAGCAGGCCGAGCTCGGGAAGCCTCGCAGTTCGGCGACTTCGTCCTCCCCTCCGCGCCCTCCCGTTTCGATGCGGCGCGTTTAGATTTCTTTTTCACATCGATCGCCCTTGCAGAGCGCCTCGTCGACCGTCGGAAGCGGGAATCGACCTCTACGCGCGCGGTCTCCATCGAACTTCATCATGACGCCGCAATCCCCTGCCCGCCGCCTTAAGCTCGCTTTCGCCTCACTTCGATGATCACTTCCTCCGCTTGCAGAGCCTCGCGGCGGGCTGGACTCGCGGACTCTGGACTGTGTTCCGTCTCGATTCCATCCTCGCCCAGCGTGGCACACCATCCGGTATGGCGACCCCGCT